>OENM01001356.1:23912-36580 GCA_900239745.1 Rotaria magnacalcarata | reverse complement strand
GCTGCTAAACGATGTTATCTACACTTCTATTCAATCTTAATCAACTATCAGTCTGATTTCATTGTACGGTATATCCTCAGTAGTATACATTTTATTGGATTTGGATGAAATAGATCAAATCAGAATGGGGATAAACTGACATTGTACTGAAGCAGGATGGAATTTGAGTTCAAACAGAGNTTTACTTGTTATGCAGATTAATTGAACTATTTTAAAACTTTGGCTTGTCGTTTTCTAGTGATGTTGAATTCTCTTTGAACTCAATATACTAGGTTTGTCTCGAACGCTCTCATAATATTTATTTTTCTTGAGAAAACTATTCTAAGATAACTTTTAAGGCAACTCCATGTACATATTCTTCAAACAAAAAAGCGTCTAAAAGGCAAGGAACGAAGAAGTCTGAACGTAGCTCAGATGAAACATTTCTTGAGTCTAAAACGATTTCAAATTGAATTGCGCATGAACCCGTTTAAATGGAAGTTTAATCACGTTTGAACGTAATCACTTTGCACAATGCGTCGAAAGGCGTTTTCCGGATTCTGATAATCGCAGCCGTTTCGTGGAAAACTGCGCTCAGACCCGCCTGAAACCATGCATTTTAGATGCATTCAGACGCAAGAAATCTTTCATCTGAGCCACGCCTAGATGCGTTTATTTTGCGTTTCATGTTTACATGGAAACCTCTCATGGCGCAGGATCAATGAGATGAAAATGTAGAGCTCACACTGGAATGTGAAGTAAACATAATCCATAATAAGAGAAATGTGAGAAAGTCTAATAGTCAGGATTCTTGATACGCTCAATCAACAAAGCGCGTTTCTCTCCCCATTTTTTGTCATTTGTTCAATTTGCCAAGAGATCTCATGTTTCATGTCCCACATTCATATAATGAAAGAGTACGGTTCCTCAGATTACCAAAGCTTTTTATCCAAGGACTCTTCATTCGAAAGCATGCCTCCATTATATGCCTCAGTTCATCACTACTAGAAATCTCAATGTTTCGAGAATTGTCGCTATGGGATTGAACATATCGTAGTGTTCTTGACGTACGTACGCGACTCAATGAGGTGCAGAAGTGAACCTGAGTAGTGCTTATCTCTCTCCATCTAGCGGTTAAATAGTTCCATGCAATAATCTTGCCATTATCTTGTGATCTTTCGCTTTTTCTCTTTCACCTCAAAATCTGAAGGGAAGCGGAGAAATACAATTTCACTGTGAACTCACCAGTTTATAGAGTACTACACTAAATTTGACCGGTTTATTGTTCAGATCATGTCTGCTACATTTCAGACCTGTTCCACTGGAACGGTTGACTTTTTCGATCGGCTCGAGTTCTGATTAGATTGTGTCAAAAATATGAGTATTTTAAGACTGATAGAGATTATCAAAAACTAGCTGTTTTGATTTAGAGAGTATTACAAGAGGCTCATGAGTTGCAAGTAAAGAATTCCTATTAATATTACTATGAAAGCCGTGAAATTTCCTTTGACAAACAACAAAAACATTTTAGCGGATTATCAGTCATTTTAAGGAAATCACTACTTATTTCTATGGTCAATCTGCGTAATCGTTCATCATAACTGAAGAACGACGGAAAGAAATCAGGAAAATCAGGAGAAATCAGGATACTCTAAAAAAATCAGGAAAAAAAACAGGAAAGTAGGGCCACTGCGACCCCTGAGATAAACTAATAAATATGGTGCTTAAACTACTCAGAATTAATATCTATTAGATGTATCCGATATAAGTATTTTGTTAAGTCGATTAAAACATTAGAATTAATTTCTATTCTTAAATAGTAATAAACGAATAATATTGTATTAAAATAAATGCAATTCACATCGTCTCTACTGCAAAATAAATCGAATACAGACATTTTTATTACAGCAAATTGCTTTGTAACTAAGTTCACTATTATTCTTTGATTATCAAGTATTCTGTTAAACAGAAATTAACTCTACTAGATGGTTTACTCAGTAGATAAAAGCAAGTTAAGTATACAGGAGGACTGATGCATAACGTCAACGGCAATGCAATGGTAAAATCATTAATTTTAGGATGCTGACGAAGCATTTTGATGCAACTCAAGTAATAAAAATAAGAAAGAATCACAATCTGTTTGGATTTATTTTCTTTCTTATCGCTAAAAACCCATTTTGTTCCTGTTCTGTATAATCATGATTTTAGAACTTTAGAATGCCCTAGAACATATATATATATATATATATATATATTAATCACACTATTAATAGAAGTCAATTTTTTTTTCAATTTAGAAAGTTGTTTTTATTTTTTGAAAACATTGTGCTTGCCAATCATAACACAAGGGTAAGGAGGCAGGAGGTCAATATCCACTGGCTATGATTCAAATCGTTTGTTTTTCTATAACAAAGAAACAATACTGATTGTACGAAGATCGTTCAAAAATGCAATAGTGAAATTCTAACAGAAGCACACGAACGAATTTTGAAGCATATCAATGCAGAAAAAGCAGAGGATGCTTTAACTAGTGTCCTCCGATAGATATACCGATTTGTATAATTCAGCATTATGATAGCATGAACCCTAGTTCTAATTTAATGAATTAGAGTATGCTATTCTAAGATTCTAAGAAAAGCCATCGCATCCTCTAGGAGTTACCCACAACCGTACGTAGGATCAGAAAGCAAGATTAACGGCAATCTTTCTATCTGAAAATCGTTGTTGTTGAACATACTATGACTACGCCCACTGTGAAAAAATACAAGGATTTTGTTGTCAGATGAACATCTAGTTTTAATTATCTCGAAGTTTGAAAACGACAAATTCCTTTCATTTTCGTCATTTTGGAACCACATTTCTGAGTGAACGGTACTTCACTTTAAAGATTCGAAAAAAGATTTCTCAAGTTCGATCTTGATACTTTCATCTCCAATTTCAATGAGTTCTCTAGCATTTATGGTTCTCGAAATCATCGCGTCACAAAATGACGAGATGTGATGCGTACGTCAAGTGAGTAAAAAATTTAAAAAAAACTCGCGGCGGACTACAGAAATGCTTCTGCTTCGCATTGCATTAATAATTAACTTGTCTTTTAGTGTGTGTCGTCAGTATTCGTGTATACATACAAGACAATGACGTTTTAGGGCGATTAGTTGACTTTGCACAGACATATTTGGTTGCTTAGGTGGTACACGATTGCGAACATAAAATATGTGTGATGAGGGAAGAGAAATCGTTGAAACATGTCCGTTTTACGTATGTGCAATGACGCAAAATATAGGAAAAATATGGCGAGAAAAAAATATAGATTTGATTAGAGTTCTTTATGATCGATAGTTAAATGAGCTTTTTCATCCATCGATAGAGGATTTTCACTTATCAGTGCATTAGACGTATACGATAGAACTATATCTATTTTAAGGCTTTAAGTTAACCTGTTTTTAATCTATTTCTCCTACAAATAATTAACAGGAACTAAACACTTAAGAGTCGGTTTTGCCCTCACCTTCTGTTCATATATCTACAAGGACATGCGTATATGATCACATCATTCACAGCGATTGACGTATTACTTTTGAAAGATAATTCACATGAATGTACGTCATTTCTACCATATGTCAAACGAGTATTTCTTATAAATAATCTAACATTTTCTCATATTTAGGAGTTTAATACAAAATAATTACTTTCATATTTCAATACTAACTAACCTGGATGAAGTCAATGGTTATATTTTATTTCCTTTGTATCATTTTATCTTTCATTAATAGTGGTGAGTAACAAACAACAAAATTAAGATTCAATATAAATTTTATTTATTCAATTTTTCTTTTTCTCCTTTAGTTTTTTCGAATTCTAATTATAAAAGTCCCCTATACAATATAATTCGCCAATCGAGGAGTCAAGATGAAAAACAAACATTGCTAAAACTACAGCTTTTTACAGATTTAACTTCAACAATAACACCGCCATCATCATCAACCGATGAATCAGATTCGACGGAAAATATACAAGAAATCAAAGTACAGACACGTGATTTTTGGGATTCAGATGACGATGCTTACTTTAAATGGGCTTCATTAAATCGGCGACCCATGGAATCATTAGCCGGACGAAAGCGAGCAATAGAAAAAATTTTCACGGGAACAAAAAATACTCGGATTAATACTGCCGTATGGCGGAGTGGGCTTGTTGATTAAACTAGAATTAATATATTTTACTTGCAAATACATAGAGAAATTCTACCGAATATATGTTGGTCAAACTAAATTGTTTGCTTTTTTTTGAATAATAAACGTTAATTGAAAACAGCACCGAAAAATATGATATAACTGTAGCAATTTATTCTTCCTTTCTACGCAGTTGAAAATACGAACGGTTACATTTGACTTGGCAAAACAAAATCATAGTTTTATTAGTAACTCATGGCATTCTGAAAACACCAAAATAAATTATTTTTCAATGGAAATACAACATTTTGCTTTGAAAAAAAATGCAATTCTTCAAAGCGTGATTATTGGTTTGTTGGTGATATCATAGATGAGTGATTCAAATCAAATGAGTTCTCTTTTATTCATGAGAATATCAGAAAATGACGTTTTTTCTTTCTATTTCAAACGAAAATCAGTCTCACAAATCAATTGCTCATATCTGAGTGATAGTCTTTCTTAAACAACGAATGCCGATTGTGTGAAAATAATTTTCAATCCCGAATATCTGACAAACATGCGATGTGATTTTCTAGTGACCCTTTTATGCAACAAACAAAACGAGCTGTTTTTATTTTTTTGCTTTAAATAGTATATCTATGCTTACCTCTAGTAAAAGCTGTCATTTACCCCGGATACATTTAGACTAGAATCAAGCAGTGATTTAATCTGAATTAATACATTCATTCGATCATGAATATTTAAAATATAAGAATGGTTTAGTGACTTATTTGCTCGATAAAATCGACAAATTCATCGTAACCGTGCATATTTTATACTCCGAATGATATGATTCTGCCTGAATTAGATCTAGAAAATCAGATAGAATAGTGCGTGCACCAAAGAATAAACAGTTGTTTTAACTTTTCTTTGACATTAATTTGAAGGGATCAGTGAATTATTGTATTATTGAATTTGCTTGAGTATACAAAGCTTATTTTGTTTTTGACTCGATGAATCCGATCGTTCTGAAACTATGTACATTAGAACCAACAGTAAATGCAAGAAGCAATCTGTCGGTAATACATAGAGGCACTTTTAGAACTATTTGAAAAGAAACAGGTCAACAACGAAGACTGAAACTTCATTATATCAATCCAATAGAATGGTATCGATGTTAAATCTGATTTGACGAACTATTTAAAAAATGCAACTGTCAGTAACTCATGTTTCTTATCTTTAGATGTGACAGATTGCGAAGTAGTTTCTAGAAAATAAAAAGAAGGTAACGTAAATTTAGCAATTCATGTACCACGACTAACGAGAACATCTCACTTTGTGTAATGTTGAATATGGTTGTATTTTTACATAAGCAATTCTAGAGCATCGAAAGCTGATCTATCGAAAACAAAACTTAACCATTATTCAAACAGAACATTGATATTTACAAAGCTTTCTCTAGCCGTCGAAATCACTATATCGAATCATTTTAAAAGAGATTTATGAAGTTCTCTGTTATGTTTTCAATTTATATAAAATAAATGTTCCTTTCACCGAATTCAATCTACTCTACACTACATGTATTAAGTATCTGTTCAATCGCTTCGAAATCAGGCATTTTTCCAGGATCATCCAATATCTCCATGTATCGAATAGTTTCCTTTTGATCAAGAACAAATGCTGCACGCTTAGTAACACCTTTCATATTGAACAATGGAAATTCATCATAGAGTACACCAAAATTTCGAGCAACATCTTTATTGAAATCCGACAATAAATCAAATTGTAGTTGTTTTTCTTCTTTAAATTTATTTAAAGCAAACATTGAATCAACGGATATACCAATAACACGAGCATTCAATTGATTATATTTATCCATATTGTCACGAATGAAACATAATTCATCTGTGCATACATCAGAAAAAGCCAATGGAAAAAATAGCAGAACTACATTGGATCTCTTAGTAAAATTATACAATGATACTTGTTCGTTAGCTGTATTGTAAAGACTGAAATTTGGCGCATGATCGCCGATTTTTAAATTCGTATTATTCAATAAAGATGATCTGTAAAGAAAAATTTTTTTCAAATTCAACAATCGAATAAAATAGTATACTCTATTCCATTAATACGACGTCGTGTTGCTCGACGGAGTTTTTCGCTATAGGGTGCAGACGTTGCTTTCAACATTTTACAGAAAATGAAACCTTCATCTTTTCTTTTTCATCTCAAACAAGTAATGGTTTCCATGGTAACCTGATATTTTCATCATAACATAAAAAAACGAAGTCAAACATTTGCTGTTTTCATTTCATTATTACGTACTCAAATCATAAGAAAAAAATAATCGTCGTGAGAAGACACTCTTTTGTTTTCTATTTTATACTAAACTAATAGATAGAAATTATGACATAACGCGCATCATCAAACGTAACACTACACTGATCGTTTGATATAAACTCGACACTTAAACAATGATAAGGTTGAGTGAAGTTTGCTCAACTACGAACACATATTGACAATAAGGTGATGAAGACCTTGAGAATCAAATAAAATGAGAGTCATAATTTTCATATTATTTGAACGAAAGCAAATCATGGCTTCCAATATGTTCATAACCGAGTGATATGACTTCACTTGATCTATGTAAAACCAGTATTGAATCTTCATGAAAATCAATAGTTCTTACATCATTGATAACGTTTTCTTTCATTTTACAACCACACCCGAGCTGATATTTCTTTGTATCTAATAGAATATAAATTTGGACAAACTTCAGAAATGAATCAACTCTTTGATTTAGAAAACATCTTTCTTGAGTACTTCAAAGTTTTAAATATGTTTTTATTTTCAACAAACAGTTACAAAGAAAGATTCTTCTAATTTACGCTTTGCAGGGAAACGTCTATTGTTTCGACCAATCAAATGCTTTCTTCAGTCCTCCCTTTTGATCCGCTGAAAGTTTGGGTGTGTGATTTAGGTAATATTTTAAGTTCGAAGCTTTCTTCGCTGTTTTTATGTTTCTAAATAATTATTTTTCTATAACAGTTAAGACTGAGAATTTCCGGCATAATTGGTGAGAGTCATTAAATCATTGAGCAATGGATGACATAGAAAAGAAACGACAGACTCCTTCATTTCCTATTTACTGTTTGTTATTCGTTAAACTACTTTATGATTATGTCTTGGCCCTTTTGTTTTCGAATTTCGATGTCAAAATAAACATGAAGGAAGGGTTTTTTATTATTAAAAAGAAAGACTCGACAAAGATGCATAAAATTGATAAGGAATAAAATGCTGTTTCATTAGTGAAAATGTTATTTATCTTTCGTCATCAGTAACTAAAGAAGAGAAAGACGCATATTCTTTGCATTCGCACACATTTAAAGGTAGTCTCTCTCGTGCGTGTACCACTATCATATGATTCAAATAGAAAATGTTGCCGTGAGCAATTTGTCTTGTTTTATTACATAACGGACAATAATGATGTATCTTCATTTTAGATTATTAATTCTCTCAATTGTTAACTTAAATCTCTAGGTATCTTTATACATTCATCATCATCATGCCATCGCCTGTAACTGAAAAGTGTCCCGCGTATTCAGCCTTTTTTGGCTCGATGGGTGCAACTGCAGCTGTTGTATTTAGTGGTATGTTGATAATTGAATTGTTGAAAATAAAATTCATCGTACTTTTGCTTTAAGCAATGGGTGCCGCTTATGGTACGGCTAAATCTGGTTGTGGCATTTCAGCTATGGCTGTCATGAGACCTGAATTTATCATGAAAAGTGTCATTCCCGTAGTCATGGCTGGTATTATTGCTATTTATGGTCTTGTCGTAGCTGTACTCATCGCTAACAACATTGCTACGGACAACTACGGTCTTTATAAGTGAGAGAGTGAAAAACAATTCTTATTTAATAATTAAATTTCTTTTTTTTCTAGAGCTTTTCTTCAATTAGGAGCTGGTTTATCAGTTGGATTAAGTGGATTAGCAGCTGGATTCGCCGTTGGCATTGTTGGTGATGCAGGTGTACGAGGAACAGCTCAACAACCACGGTTAGTATACTAGTCTTTTTATGTTTCATGTTTTTTTAAAAACATAAAATGTAAATATACAGATAAGAAACATCAGTTGAGATAAATATTTATTCTTTTATTTTTGTCTAGATTATACGTTGGAATGATTTTAATTTTAATTTTCGCTGAAGTACTTGGTCTTTACGGATTAATCGTTGCGTTAATTATGACAACAAAAAATCAACCAGGTTGCGATTAATCGAAAGAATTCAAGCATACCCATACGCATAGTTCATTTTTTTGTCTCATCTATATTTTTTTCTTCTGTGTCCTTCCTCGCTAACTATGCACTACAACTATAATTATTCTATCTGTTGTGCATGATGCCTTGAGCATTTATTTAATTGTTGTTTGTTCATATCCTTGCGTACGAAAACGTATATTCATCGATAAAAAAAAAACTCATGCGTGATTTTTTGAATGTAAACGTATATTTGTTCCTTTAACTTTTCATGACATTAAAAACTAACTTATCGGAATGGAGTCTCTGCAATTTGGTGTATGTTGTATTCGCATTTGTTTAATGTTTTTTTCTTTTCTTATATCGATTTCTCTGTTTGTTCGGTGTTAAGTGGCATGAGTCAGTATCATACCTGTTTCTTCTCCCTGTCACTCATTCATTCCTTCATCGTTCGATGTTATATTATAACACATACGCGTACATATTTCTTAATCGTTATTTATTAAATTATACGAACAAACTTCAATTATTAAAAAATCTTTAAATAAATGTTTATAAGAGAATATTCAAAGATAAATATGACGAGATTGGGACGAGAAATTTCTACCATCGAAATCTTTCACGAAGAGGAAGGCGTGTAATCGGAAATTGAGAAACTTCGAAATCTCATGGGATATATACTGAATCAATAGATGAATTTCTTCAAGAGCAGTGTTAACTTCAGTCAAATCATTGCTATTGACGAAAATATGCATTTTTCTGGTTTTTCAAATATCTACTCTGCTTGATGACAAAGTGTAAAAGCGTTTAGATTTTATAAAGGCTATTCATTGGTCAGTAAAGTATCATAATAAAAATATTCTTTTTTTAAGAATTCAAAAAAGAATTGATTCAAAAATATGTCACAACTCCTTCGTTGCATGTAAATGTAAAATGTCCTGAGGTCGTACACATTTTTAATGACAAAAAGCATTCATTTGAAACTTCAGTAAGAACGCTTTTTTTTGTTGTTGCCTGTTTCCTATTGATTGCTAAAAAGAAATACTCTTACGGTCATAAATTTGTATGTACCCGGCAATGGCTCCTATAATAAAGTTGACGTTTACAAGTCAAACGTTTAACACTTGAAAATACAAATATAGAGACATTAGTGGAAAAAATGCGACAGTTTCTTTTTCTTTCACAACAATGTATCTTTGAATACAAAACATTCTTCTTTCTTTCTATGACTTGTTAGTGAAACTGCGTATTTACAAAACAGAGAGAAAACACTTTCTATAGACTAAGATCAACCATTTTCCTGTACATAATTGTTATTTTTCGATTTACCAACAATGACATCGGAAAATACATCTATATCAAGTGTTTATACCAAACTATCTCAATCGTCACGGCATAGTCGATCAACTAAACCAATATCGAATAATTCATCCCTACCGGATCAACTGATAGAACAGTTATTAAAATTTCGCATTGATGGCCGAACAATTAATGCGAAAAATGTCGATGAACTTTATCCAGGTTTAGATCGACTATTGCTACGAAGTTTACAATCAGGTGATTGTCGACAATTATTCAATCGTTTAAAACGTAATTTAAAACCACAATATTTATTAATTACTGGCAAACATATACATATAAGTGTATGTTCACAAACACAAACTATACTTGAGAAACTTGTTGAAATGGGAGCTACGCTCAGTAAGAAAAAAACAAAATTCGCTTTTTATATCTAATCTATTTCTTAGATCTTCATTTCTATGAACCAATTCATATGAAAGAACTTGAATTAATGTGTCAATACGGTTTTGATATCAATGAACGTTTAACGAAATATAATAATCAATCTGCACTTTCAATCTTAATCAATAAACATTATTCAATATCAATGCTCGATGTACTTATAAAAAATGGTGCACGTTTCGATCTAAAAGACAATCAAGGTCAAACATGTTTGCATTATACATGTCAAGCATCAGTAAGTGACTCTGTTTTTGATTTCATTGTTGAACATACACCAGATTCATGTTTAAACATTCCGAATCAAGCCGGTGGTACGCCACTTGATCTAATTTATTTAGCAGCCTATGAACAAGCAAATACTTCGCATATGCGTCGTTTACATGTATTATTATCTCGTAAAGAAAGTAAGTTAACACGATATGGTATGCGTGAACCGAATTTAGTGGGAAGGAAACAATATAAATTAGTTGATATATTATCATGTAAAGAATTTCTATTTAAATATCGTCTAAGAGATCTATTTGATTCATCGATAAGTCTATTAGCATGGTGTATATTTCTTTTCTATGATGTATTACGTGCATGTGAAAAACCTAATCCAAGTCTGATAGGAAAACTAGCAACTAAACAACGTCTTGAACGTTATTTAATATCGATGATTGAAAATGGTGAAATTCCATTAGGTAAATTAATATTTCGATCGGATAAACTAAATTTCTTATCATCATTGGCAAATGAATACGATCAACAAATGCTGGCCGATACAGAACATTCACTTGTACATATGGTACGAATAAAAACAAGATTAATTGAATTACGAATGCAAACATTAACATTAAAAACGCTCTGTCGAATTAAAATTAAAAACCATATTCGAACATTTCCTAATGATATTTTACAATTGAATACAGTATCGAAATTTCTTCAAGGTTACTTAACGTATTATAATCCATTTATTAAAGCTAATGCTACTGATACAATATGACATTTTCTTTGTAGAAATTTGATTTTCTATAAATAAATATGAGTTAGTTCTGATAACAATGCTTATCTATTATAAAAAATTTTGAATGTGTTTTGTTATATGTTTCGAAATTGAGTACATCGTTTTATACTACGGATACAACCAACGGGGGACAAGCTGATTCCCTGTGATTTCATTCTCTGGAATCACTATGAATATCACTGTATTTCGCGACTATGATGTGATAACATCATTAGAAACATTATAGAGATGAATTCTGAAGAGTCCCGATCATTCCATTCAATAGTGGAATTAGTGTTCACTCATGATCGTAAAAATCATTGAGTCGAGCACAAGAGACATAATCTCTGGATTGTGGAATCTCAGTCAAAAGCGTATTAGTTCTCATTTCACAACAATAAAATAGAATATTAGAAAGATATCTAATCGACCAATGAACCGGTGGGTTTTGTTTCAGTGCTTTTCCAAGACCACTCAAAGGATTACAGATCACCAGCAGTGTCCAAGGACTGAGAAATAGGAACTCCTAATGTGTCGAGAAATTGTCAGTGCCACTGTGATAATTCCTAGAGGAAATGGGAATCAACTATAGGTTCCCTCACAGTTCCACCATTCACGAAAGTTGCGATATTGCTGTTTTAAAAATAATTTTTGCGCGAAATCATTGATTCTCAGAATTTTTCAAGTGAAAATGAGTGTAAGAACAAAAATTATCGTGAATATTCCATATTTTTACCTTTAGTATGCAAGAAACTGTAGGGGAACTGGTGAGGAATTCCTAATCCTCAGTCCTTGGACACCCCTCACTTCTTCTCATCACATATATTGCCTTTATCTTTCTGTCCTTGATATTTGTCTTTATTTCTCATTCTCCTTCGTTCTCTCAAATGGTCGAGTATTTAACCGTGTGCTTTATATGAAATCGGGCGATTTATGATTTGAAGAGTTAAATAAAGTGTAATACCATCAGCACAGGCATCTCTTCTATCTAAAATCGCTACAGTTATCAGTTAAACTAAAAGCTGTATACATTTCTTGTTGCATATATGGAGAGAACGTTCTGTGTGCAATATGTTATCTCTCATACTAAGACCATCGCGCACGATGTTCTACAACTTGTCCACAAAGACATGCTCGCTTGAGTTCCATTTTTTAAATAAAAATATTGAAATGAAATGGTATGATATATTTTATCTACTTTTTCTTAGAAATAATATCCTAATGAGTATCTATTCATATAGGATATAGCTATACTATTTGTTTTGCTCAAATGCCCAGAGTTAACTAAAATCATTTTATCCATGAAAACAAACTACAATTTGTTTTTACATAGTTTTGAAAAGAAATATATGATACATATATGTAACAAATTGGTTATATATAACTATCATCAGTAAATAATGAAGAGGTATCGAAGTGAGAATTATGTTAAATGTTCTTGGGCAACGTAGAATTCAAAATCATTCAAAAACCAAATATGAAACATAGAAGTAGTTTTCTTCTCATAATAGGGTGGGGGTGTGGGTGTGGGTGTGGGTGTGTGGGTGTG
>OENM01001356.1:6102-23899 GCA_900239745.1 Rotaria magnacalcarata | reverse complement strand
CACACCCACACCCACACCCACACCCACACCCACCCACCCTTTGAACACGTCTTACAATAACACACGTTAGCCTTCAAGCATCTTTGAACATATATAAACTACAAGTCACGTTTTGATTGTATTCTCAATGAGATATAACTATACGTTCGTAAACGCGTTTAGAGCTCGTTAGGATTTCATCGACCATTTTGCATATCAAACGTCAAATTGAGGTCAAGTAAGAATTGAAAAAAAAATGTTTCTACATGTTAATTACTTCGGCTTTATCTCTCTCGAAGTTCGGTGTTCGGCAAAGAAAAATCATCGAAACCTCTATGATTGATTTTTTATTCGATTTTCTCTTGTATATTGTAATGTGGGAGACAATGATCAATGTTCGCTGATAACGAGAATATCCGATAGAAAATACGACATGACCATTATCTCCTTTTGCTTGTAAGTCAACTGGAAAGTTAGCATAACTTGAGCGTCTGTGAATTAGTATCCACGTTCTTTTTTATCACATCTTCCAAGAAAAAACACGAGACACACTTGTAGACGATCGTAAACGAAGAAATTCGATATCTGTACTAAATCATAAATGTCGTAACTATGTACATATGAGCAGAACAATGATTATTCATGAATATAAAGCTAGGATTATTTACTACTCTCAAATTACGGTTCGCTTTGTATTTCTTATCTCTATATGTGTAGGATCGTAATTCTTTGAATACGGCCTTGACGATATACAATCGTAATACTAAGTCATGTAGTAACAGGTCAACATACACGATCGTATGTGCACTCTGTATTCTTCATCTCGAGTACATAACAAACATTTTAAAAATGCTTCAGTTACAATAGACAGCCAGGACATTAACGGGTGTCCCAGGTGAAATTGCACTAAATCTCAGCGCATCTTTCTCACATTTCTTAATCATTAACAAAATTCCCTCTTGTGCCAAAAGACAGAGAATTCCAAGCTCTACAAAACTGTGGACTTGGGTTTTCAAATAAGTTTTTCTTGTCGGCGGCAAAATCTAAAAGATAAACACCCGTTAAAGCGCAAACTGTGATGGAGAAAAAAAACGAAAAAATTATGCAAAGGGTGGGTGTGGGGTGTGCGTAAGGGTTTGTCCTCTGATATTCAACAGCCACAATCACACCCACACCCACACCCATCCAGAAAATCTTCAAAAATTTCAGAAAAACCTTCAAAAAAACCAAAAAATCTTCAAAATTCTCCAAAAATCTAAAAAAGCTTTCAAAATCTTCAAAAACTCCGGGAAAAATCCAGAAAAATTGTCAAAACTCCCAAAAAAAATCCAAAAATTGCTTTCGAGTTCTAAAAAATTTCACGAAATTTTTTTTGCGGGGGCTCAGCTCCCCTAGCCCAAAATCCTGGCTTCGCCACTGCCATACACTATTGGTCGAACTGGACAAAGAACATGAAAGAGTGAAGCTAAGGGTATCAAAGAGTATGGTGTCGCGGTGTCGCTGATCGAAAGAAGTAACAGGTCGTGGCCATGACTCACAGGCCATCTTTTTGGTTCGTCCGTATAAAATAATTGAAAAAAAATTTACAGAAAGATCCATTGAAAAGCCTCAAGTTTTAATAAAAGTGGTAATCGAAGCGGGACGTAGTCTGGCGAAGATTCTTCAATCCCTTCTCAGTGCTTAACCTCTGGATGACCGATATATTCATTCACTTGTATCGACCAATAGAATTTTTTTTCTTTTCTGTTAATATCGATGACGTATCGATGACCGATAGTTTGTTTTTCTTTCTCCTCCGTCTATATATAGCTGAAGAATGGAAGAAAAAAATGTATATTACGCGTCGATTATCTATACAGGGTGAGTCATAAATATCTTCTCCACTCGATTTCAACTTATCGGATTGATTTTTTTATAAATGATAAGAGGATGCTCAAAGCCTTTATTCATAAGAAAACCATAAGTGGATACTGTTTTTAACTACCATTATTAAGTTCAATTGGAGAGAATCATTTAATATCTTCAAACTGATGTCTATCAACATCAATACATCGGTGGAGTCTTTCAGGCACTGATTCGCAAACCTTCTTGTAAAGATCAGAATCGAGTGTTTGAAATGCTGACATAGTTGATTGTCTGAGACCCAATATGCTTTTGGTCTTGTCTTTGTAAACGATTTCTTTGACATATCCTCACAATAAGAAGTCTGTAGGTGTTAGAACAGGCGACCTATCCATCGCGCTGAAAACTTTCGTTCAAGCCACTCTCGAACATAACGTGCATCATAAGCAGAAGTGCCATCATACATGAAAAAATGGATTCTTCGTCTGCTAGACGACGAAACAGTGGATAGAAATAATCATTTAATATGGAGATAATAGTTTTGCCCAGTCACTCTGGTTTTAAAGAAAAAAAAGGATCAATCACTCCTTGAGAACAAATACCTGGCAAGACTCTAAGTTCGTCAGCTTGCATCGCCTACTTCCACACGACATTTGTATCCTCTGTCGTCTAATAAACCAATCATTACTGCATTTAGTGTAGGACGAGTGGGAGGCTCGTTCTCTATTTTCTTGAGCCAAAGTCTCTGTACTTTATTTGGATAGTAAAGTCGATACATATCTCTCACTATCCATCCTTCGCCGTCAATATTAAGTTGGCGACGCGCCATGATTTGCGCACAACTAGATACAAACTTAATAAAGTGAGCAAAAGAGTGATATTTATACTAGAGAAACTAAGAGAGAAAGACTTTAATCGTAGGTTCCCGAAAGAGAATACATCAAATATTTAAAAGGTGTGAAATGCGCTTGAATAATCCTGAAAGAAGTAGCGAAAATACATACGTGTAAATTGAACACAAGAGAAGAAATACACATTCATAAGAAACAGTAAGACATGGTTTATCACATGCATTCGAAGATGAATAGCAAGCATAAACGAATCTGTGAAAGTGGTTTTCTACTAGTATAATTTCTAGGACACCGGAGCATACTATCAACTATATAAGGTATCCATTCGATAGAGTCCGTCGGTTTTGGAGCTTGGTCCCCTATGTAGGCAAAACTATTCAGGAGATATTCGAATTCTGACCTGAAATATCCTACGTTCTTGCAATCGATTTGAATCTGATTATTGAACCGTGTTTTTTACTTAGGGATATTATTATTACACTTAATATTTATCTGTATGTTGTAGATATTATAATTCGATAAAGCTTTCATAAATGGAAAATACTCAGAAGCACCAGACATCATTGTTCTATCGTTGTTTGGGAAATTTTGTTGTTATTGCTGGTTCCATTCTTCACTACTTGCATTGCCAAACAATTATGACATCAATGTCCACATTTAGTAAAGACGAAGAAACAGTGTCTGAAAACAACATCGATATACCTCACCTTCAAGTAAGCTCATATTTGAATCTTAAACTAATAATGCAATATATTCATTCAGGAAATTAATACCGAATCTGGAAAACAGGCCATTGATGCCATCAATATCGAACGTCCATTTCCACGAAATGTTAATGATAATACATCCTCATGTGTATCAGTATCGATAGGTAAGTATCACTTCGAGATTTCCATCGTTTTCTATCGTATTCTTCTATTAGAAACCACCACGACTGTTGACACATCAGTAATAAAACGACATATTATGATTAGTTACAATCGATCGTGTGAAAATAGTTGTCGACGAATTCGTAACGATCTCAAAGTAATAGATAAATATCATATTTGATAAAGAATCATTCTATTCACTGTCATTGACAGGCATTAAAATATAATGTATGGATGGATGTGTATGATATGCATGACAATTTTATTGATGGAATGGCAAAAGCTATCAAAAATTCATATATTGTTCTTATGTGTATCAATCGTAAATATGACGATAGTTTTTGGTGTAGAAAAGGTCATAATTGTTGTGCTATTTAATCACATTAAAATTTTGTCTCTTGTCATATTTATAGAAGCCGAAGATATTGCTATAAAAAGAATTAAATTTATTCCATGCTTCATGGAAGAACCGTTTCCTCTCGAAGATTGGCTACAATTTCTTGTTGGTAGCAATGTTTGGATTGATTTTTCTAAAGCAGATGAATTCAATGATTCATTTGAACAATTGATAAAAGAAATCACTGTTATTGAAGACAAATTAGCTACATATCCTCGTAAGTTCTCAGATTCTCTCTAAAAGTAAAACATATATATGTCGTAGGAGAAACTCCATCTAACACTCCAATGATCAATCCATCAAATGCAATCACATTAAATCCTACTATGGCAACATTTGATACCTTTTTGGGTAATTTGAAAACTTGGGTTCAACAAAATCATTATGATTTAAAGCAATTTAATCGAAAACAATCAGCTCAATTTATCAATCAACTTATGCAAGCCATGGATATTGACAAGATTTTACCTGATGACAATAATAAAAAGGAACTTGTGCAACAAGTACTTTTATCTACCTCACAAAATCAAAATGAACATTTCAGACGACTTATTAATACACTAATTGCATCACATTATTCGATGGATAAAGGTCTAATATTTATTTTGGCATTTTGGGCTGTTAGAACGGTCTTTAAAAAAACTAATATTTTTTAAATATTAGTAAGTTTTGTTTATTTCTTTTTTTAATATTCGAATTGATATGTCTATTTATAGAATATAATTCAGGTGTTCGGCTTTAGACCAAAACCTTGTTCTTTAAATATTTTTGAATAAATGATATTATGTTTCGTGCATATTTATTGATATAAATCGCAATATTATTTGAATTAAGAACAGCAACAAAAAGAATGCAATAACATCAAACTAAAATTGTCCGAATATTTCTGCAGGAATTTATACCTTGTTTAGTTGAATTATTATATACACGTTCAATGGCTTCATTTAATGAATTTCGGGTCTGAATAGATAAGCTTGGTGTAGCAAATTAGGGTAATTTTATTAATTCTTATTGAATGACATGGTATCTTGTTTTCTTTGTTTGAATAGAAACGGATTTTCATTCTCTCAATGGCTGATGAGATTTAATATATTTCGAAGAAACGGTCATATTTGAAAGTTGCGTAAGTCATTTGAGACATGTAAACAAAGGTACACTAAATGATCGATTTCTTCATCGAGAACGAATGATGAGGTTGTGGTATTAGAGAGAACGGCTCACGTATATATTTGATGATTAGTGTGAGATCAGACTTCGTGCGACTTGAAACTCGAAATATATGTATCTCATTTTTCAAGTTCTATCTATTGATAGTCGCAAAAAGATAAAACTAGAGGTACAACAAGGGATAAATTTCAAAATAGTGAAACATTTCGCATTTTTTTCAGTAGATTAGTGTAATTGATATAACGACAATTGGGCTTGCGAAAAGAAAAACTACAATTTCAAGCGAACATATTGTACCTATCTAAACTGCTGATATCATGCGAGAGATCAATGAGATCAAAGACTGCTGCATCTGATATGAACTGTACGATGACTGTGTAGTAAACTCTCGTTGGAGAACATTTATGCGGAAAGACAAAAAATAAATTTTGCAGCTATATATTAGTTTTAGAACTGAAAAGAGCATATTACCAACTGAGTAAATATGATGATTGTAATACAATTATTTATACAAACCCATGCATATCGAAGAATTTTGTTTTTTTTAATGGGCTAATTCAACGCTTTCTGAAATCTTACATGAACTAATCAATTGATCATATGTATGTTGCCAAGAATGAACTACACCTATAGACAATATGCTGAGATTTAGTCTGAACAAGTAAGACAGTAATTCATTAATGCTGATTTCAAGAAAAAAGGTCTTATTCTTCAGCTTTATTCTTTGAAATTAAAAGTTCTTTTAGAAAAAAATATATCTTATATGCGAGTTGAGTTTTGAGAAGTTCTTATTGAATTGTAAAAAACACTCCGTCGACAACGCTTATCGGCTTCGCTCCATTAGCAAAATAAAACTGTTATCCACCAATTGCCCTTCATGTTTGGAAAATTTAATCGAAGGTTTCACTGTACAAAAGAGTAGTATCCAACTTGAAGCTTGAATTCAATAGAAATACTCATCTTCAAGTTTCAAGTCATATCTTATGCTCACATCGAGACCTTTGTGGTGCGAGTCGTTTCCTTGCACTCACACTCTGAATGTTGAAACTTGTAACTTGAATTCAATTCAAGTTAGACACTCTGATTCCGTTTGATCAATGTTATCAAACAATAAAGATTTTCAAACAAATTAATTTTGAAATCGTTCATAACATTTTATTGACTAGAAAGAATCCATTTATTGACTGGAGTAAAAAGTATCTAAACACTATCAGAACTCAACGTTTACGTAACAAAGACGGGATGAGACCTGGATGGGAAAGCGAAAATTGGTTGATAAATTTATATTACAAGAGGTAAAATTTTTATACAAAAGACTTTTATTGAGGCTAGTAAGTTAGATATAGATCAAAAAGTCATGATTACAGAATTCTTTTTAAGATTTATCAATTGTTCTTTTGATAATGTTTCCATTAATGTTATGAATAAGCATTTCAAAGAGAAAATGAGTATCCGGTTGTTGTTGATCGCCCTCGGGCATTACAAAACAGTTCTTTTAGAAAAAAACAAAGATTTCTTTTCTTAGTACAATGTTTTATTTGTCGATGTAGAGCCATTCGAACCCTTGATTTAAGGAATATTTCAACTTTTATCAAATTACTTTTTTGTTTGAATTAATCGATATTTACATATTATTTGAATAAGTAATTAACACTTGTTTTCAATACGAATCAAGATAGATAGAAAGTGATAGATGACATATTAGAATGAATGACATTTGTTGAGATACATCAGTCGTTTTGGAGTGTAAATCAAAATTTGTAACATGTTGCAAAAATAACAAAATTATTTATTCGATTAGAAAAATCTTCTACGCCATTTTATTATTATCGAACAAATGCCATATTTCAATTTTATTTGTTTTCTTCAAAGACAAAAAGTATTTTCAATGTTTTCTTTAAAGAATTTATATTAAATGTAGCACAGTCAAATTCATTGGAATCAACAAGAAACACAATTTGAATAAGCTGTTGATTAGAGAAGCAAAGCAAAAGAACAAGAATCGAGAGAAAAAAAAGGGAATGTTCTGTGCAGGTGTCGAACCTGCGACCTTCTGCGTGTTAAGCAGATGTGATAACCGCTACACCAACAGAACCCCGAAGTCTATATTGTAAATTTTGGTAGTCAATCATCTTGATGTTGAGAATCACAAGTTGAATCCGTTTTCTTTTTCATTTAAAAAAATAATCTTTAATATTGTTCAATTTGTTTTTGAAAAAGAAAACATCATATCACATTTCGAATGCGACATACCGAGGAATATGAATAAAAATTATCATTAATATTTTCTAAAATCTTAGCGATGTTTACGAGATGTTGATTAAGCTGCAAAATCTATTTTTATTTTTGTAAAAAAAGAAAGTTGTGGATCTGCTTTTTCTTTCAAGAAAAACAATCATTGTTTTAAAAACATAAAATTTGCACACTTCTGCGATTTTAAACAACTGAATTTTAACAGCAACAAAATTTTATAAGATCGCAACATCATTTTTTGGTTTATGCTCTTTTTATTGTCACACTCGGAAGTGCTTACAAAAACAGAGAAACAAGGAAGGACGGGAGGGATAGGAAGTAACAAATAAAAGTAAAAAGAAGAAACAAAAAAAGAAAAGTAAACAAAAAGGGAGAAACAAAGATAAAGATACATAAAGCAAATGAAAGCGGTAACGAGATGAACAGAGAATACAAGTAGCAGGAGTTATAAAGGTTGAGGTAGAATGTTAAGTGGCTGTTAATAACTAGGATTTCGTGTTCCCTCTTTCCTATATTCCTAATTATCACTTTGTTCATTAAAATCAGGCCAGTCTAGGAGAAGGGAGCGGTGTTTTAACTTTAAACGTTTAACCCGTTTCAACATAAATAGATGGCCAACACCATCTTTAGCTTGCTTACGGAAATTATCCCATAGGAATACATCTTCAAAAAATAAGGAAGAACCTAAATCTGAAGAACACATCTTTTTTAATCTTTTCGAGATATAACGTTTGACATAAGTATCAAGCGGTTCTTCTCGGGTAAAACTCAAAAGGTCCTTAGCGCGAACAAATGGGGCACGGTGGACTAAGCGCATTGCTACTCTATGCTTTCTTCTAAGTGCCTCTTGGTGTGTTGTTGGGAGAAAGGGGGAAAATGGAAAGATCCAAGCAAAATGGGGAAATATATAGGCGAAGAAGCATTTTCTCAAAGTAACTTCGGACAAAATTTTGCCGCTACGCAGCCATTTGAGCTTACCCAACGATCTTTGGATATTCTCCAGGCTTTTGTTCACAGTGGGTCTCAATGATAATTGACTCGTCCAAGTAAAACCAAGATACTTGAACGAGCCTAAAATGGTAATTTTCTGTCCTAGCATATATATCTACCGTAGACTTTCTAATTTGAGAATAGAAGAGTTGCGCGACAGTTTTTCCGATATTGATTGGTTGTTTCCAGCGAATCGAATATTCAGCAATCCTGTCGCATACTTTACTTCCTCAACCTCTAAATACTTGACTAGGGATGAGAAGGATTTTTGGATGGGTGCTCGAATGAGCACGCTCAAGTCATCGGCGAAGATATGACTTGAGTGGGCTCCCAGACAAGCTACTAAATCGCTATGGTATACTACGAATATAAAGGGGCTGAGACTGCTGCCTTGGGGAAGACCGACTTGTACTTGAAAAACTTCTGACTTCGATTGGCCATAGTAAATATACGCTGTACGGTTGCTTAGCCAGCTATAAATCATTTTCAGTAGGCTAGTGGGTATACCTAACCTGTATAATTTTGCCAACAGACCCGCATGTCAAACTAAGTCAAACGCTTTTTCATAGTCGGCGTAAATTGCAAGCGTAGGGACATTCGCATCTAAATTATTCTGAACTTCCTGAAAAATGGAAAGAACCCTAGTCTGGAGAAGACAGTTCGTTCTGAACCCTGATTGTTTACGCGGCACTAGATGATTTCCTTCAGCCCAAGTTCGTATTCGATCGAGAAGCACTTTTTCAAAAATTTTGGAATGGGTCGCTAAAAGAGATATAGGTCTAGTCTGATTGCAACGTGGTATACCAGCTTTAAGTTTATTGAGCGTAATAATTTTCGAGCTATTCCAGAAACCTGGATACCTCCCCTCTTTTAACCAAAAGTTGAAGCAATTGACTAGACTTTCTATATAGGTTGGAGGAAGTAACTTGATAATAAAATTTGATACCTGATCGATACCTGAAGACTTCTTTCCTTTCATCTTTCTTATAATTTTAGAGACTTCCATTATGGATGCAGCCTCTAAGCCTGTGTTCTTNTAGTAAGTTCTGAAGTTCTCTAAATTCTGTCTCGATTTGAATATCGTGAGGATTTAATGGATTAATTTCAGCGGCTTTAGTTAAGTCCTTAAAGTAATTATAGAGTTCTTTCGTAATCTCCTGCTCGTCTGATATGATACTAGTACCTACTGATAATTTGGAGAAAGGTAGCGTTTTTGGTTTATAAATTTTTGAAAGATGAGTCCAGAATGAACTCTCCTGCTTATCATGATCACCTTGTATAGTGGACAGAAAGCTGGATCATCTGGCCGATCTATACTTGTAAATCTAATTCCGAACCTCTCTTGACATATTTCTTAGCAACACTCTAAGATCGTCGTTACCAATACCAGCAATTTTCCTTTCTCTGTAATATTTATTTCGAACCTGACGAATTTCACCGAGTCTTTCTACTATGTAAGCAGGGAGAGATGGACGGTATTTTTCTCTTTCTTTCCATCGAGTCAAGCGGTATTTTAGTGGTGCAAGGAAACGTACATAAAATTGATACCAGTGATCAATAGTTACCTTTTTTTGTTCATTTATCCAGAAATCTTCTAAAAGCACTAGAATGGTTTGGTAAATGGTTCAATCAATGTTCGGAAAGAAGCCGTTGGAAATAAATCCTATACTTTGGCACCTTAAAACAGTCGGTCAGTGGTGGCTTGAACCGTAAAATATTGTTTTATTCTCGACTCTGTTCAAATTTGTAAATGTTAAATCAATGTGTCTATCTGATCTTTTAGAAGAATGAGAGTTGGTGGGAATAAAGGTCAGCTCATTTTCTTCGATCTATTTCTTCAGAGAGTTGCCACGTCTATCAGTAGATTGACTACCCCATTCATCTGAAGTTGCATTAAAATCACCTGTCAAAATAGTGCCTTTTACTAAGAAGGGAGATAGATCGTTTAGATTACGCATTTGACCCTGTGGCCAGTATATACCTATTATTCTGATTTGTCCAGAAAGACCATGGATATCTACAATTACTGTATTTTCTATATCAGTATCAATTCTCGTTGCTCGGAGATGTTTTCCTATCGTTATCATAGCCCCTCCGCTATGATTTGTACCTTTTTGATAAAACGATGTAAAATGCGGAACTTTGAAACTGTTCCAAAGTTCCCCTACTTCGTTAAATACGCATACTGGACTATCAACTTTAAAAATTAGAACCAGTACTTCCAAGGCACGAGTACCCCAGCCTTGAACATTATATGTGAAAATGTTTAAAGAAATAAATTGGTTAGATAAAGGGCAAGAGTTGTTCTCCCATTTTGTTAGAACACTGTCTAGAGTAGAATTAGAATGCCATTCTTCTAAAATTGGTATAATTCGGTTTTGAACTTTAAAAGGAAACTTCCAAATTACTAGTCTATCTAATGCTGTGTCAAAAAATGTTTTTGTCAGTGGGGAAAGGTAGTAGGCTGAAGAAGGAAAAAAGGGACGAGCATGAACATTAAGAAGAGAAGAGAAGTCAAACATCTTGACCTAGAGAGTTCATTGAAAAGTCGTCATTTATTTCTGCTTCCCCGTTATTGTTGTTATCGATGATGTTGTTAGTTGTAATAAGGTGGGTAGAAGAGATGGACGCAGTGGATTCATTGATTTTATTCGAATCCAATTGTTTTTTTCCATTTTTGAAGATTTTCAATGGACTTGTTAATATTTTTCTTTAATTTGGATCTTTCATTACTATTACCCTGCACTCAACTGGACATAATTTGTACCATATCAATAATAGCACATATACTATCGGCATGGAGTATAATGCTTTATGTTGAACTTCGATACGGTTATTCAAATCGTTAAAGGATTTCTCCGTCCGAATCATAGTCTCTGATAGAGCTTTGATTGTTACAACAAGATCACTCTTCTCCTTTTTTAGATGAGAATGTAAAGATTCATTTCCAGATGCAGTCCATACTGAATAACTATTTACATTAGCTTGATTTAATAACGGAAAATCATTCGCATGTTGTTGAAATGGACGAGATATTTCCCCTGGTGCTGATCTTTTTTATTGCACCTGTAGTTAAAGCTTTATCAACAGTTAATTTAAGTTCTTCTCTATACTTTTTTTTACAACAGAACAGATTGAATCAAGCGAGTAATGATTTCCTCCGCATTGAGCGCAGTTAAAATATCTTGACAGCTGTGTTTTACTCCATTAGTATACGGAGCTAAACACTTACGACAACTGACCGATGATTGACATTTGTCTCTCATGTGACTAATTTTCCAACATGCTGTACAGTGTGTTAGTCGATAACCAATCAGAAATGTTGTAAGTGGCAAATAATGTTGACCAATTGATAAGCGACCTAGTTCAAGTGCTGTTTGATATTGTTCGAGGCTACGTACAGTAAATAGAATATCATATGATGGTCGTTGACGATAGTGATAATGAATAGGCGAGAAACCAACTGCAGCAGGAATTGTCTTTAGGATTTGTTGTCGGGCAGTATCTTGATTAATATCTAGAGGAACGTAACGTACTACCAAGACAAAGCAATCAGGCAAAGTGTGAAGCTTGATAATTTCAGCCTTTTTATCATCGATTTCCTCAGGCCAGATCCAATTGAACAAAGTTAAAAAATCAGCTTTTTCACCTACAGCAAATTTAAATCTTCGTTCACCTGTTTGTACACACATCGACAGTTCCTTGATAGGAATTTGATTATCGGCAAATAATTTCTTGAGCATAATAGCGACTTGAATGCTGGACGGAATATTTTTTGGTTCAACAGAAGCACTAAAGATGATGAAAAAAAAGGTAGATTACTAGAAACTGCCCGTTTAAGAACGTTCACATTGAAAGAATGTTGGTGATGGTGAGGAGGAACGAGTGTAGGAAGATGATGTTGTTCGGCTTGTTCATTACGAGGTGGAAGATCGTTCATTCTCAAGCGTTTTATCATACGTTGACGATTACCATCACTGTTGTCGAAACTGTCACTAACTGGACGTCTTGGAGTGGAAGTGACAGGAGTAGTTTGTTGTTCCATAAGTGGACGTACTTCTGAACAATTTGGTTGATGATTAATATGACGAGGAATAGACGAGATAGTTTCGAGAGACGGACGCATAATACGAGGTTGACGATGCTGGATGATGAACTTGTTGCCCGCATTTGAATGGAGTGTTGCGGTTGTTGAATAATGACTAAACAAAGTTGATGAAGTTTTTCATTTGAGAAACGATTGAAAAATAATGTTAAATCTGGTGGGGGTATTGGATTCGGGATCATCTTCAACACCTAGTCGTTGATGCTGAAGATGTGATGGTGATAGTAGTGAAGATAAACAACAACAATTCCACGCAAGAGAGAGGGGAAAAAAGATATATAGATGTGGTAGGTGAGTTTGGAATAGTTTTTTTCTTAATATTTTAGTAGAATTTTGTTGAGATCTGACAGTAGAAATTTTTATATTGATAATTATTCCTTGCATCTTTTTACAATGAGTTTTTATGTAATTCACTCTCCGTATATTTTTTAAACTATGGGGACATTGAATTTATCTGAGAAAAATAAATTTTATATTTTTATCTCTCTACCATAAATTCACTCTCTGTGTATTTTTTAACTATGGGGACAAGGGGACATTGAATTTATCTGAGAAATATTTCTTCTCTTTTCTGTTTTTCTATAATGTATTATTACGAGCAGGAAAAAAAAAGAAAATTATATTTTTTGTCGATTAATTACTTTTTTCACGCATTCCAATCTCAACTAAAATTCTCATGTCAACTGTGACATCTACATCTAATGAATATGTCCTTAGTGTTGACCAAAAATTAATTAATATAGAAACTTCATGGTTAATAATGCCCGTTAAAATGGGGAAATTGTCTTTTTAAAACTATAAGTGAAGAACAACTTTGCCACACAAAAACTCCACAAGATGATAATATTAAACATCATGGAAATACTTTCACGAGAATAGAGAACGAAAACTCCGTAATCTGAACTTGAGAATTTCCTACCTATTTAGATTCTAGTATCAACGTGTGTGTCGAATATAGTAGTTTCAGTTCACCTTATGTAAGTCTATCTGATTTTCAAATTCGACAAGTTAATTGTACTTCAAGATTTGAGAATAAGTCAAGGATAATGCTGTGCTCGGGCTTTATCCTTAATCATTCCAATCTAATATAAGTTAAACCTATTTTGAAGGTGTGGATAAATATCCGTTACTTGTTCACTCGAACTCACTCTCAAAATCAGATAAATTTTATGCAATTTCAATTTAGTTTTACAATGAACGTATTTTGGTACGCGTATTATTTATTTTTTATTACATGAAGGATGTAGAATTAATGCTCGATTGGACAGATTTCAATGTTTTCACAGACGCTTTGGTGCTTAAAGAAAACAGTATAACAGGAGTTTTTAAAGCGAAGAGATACAGTATGTAAAAACATTATTCGGACACCCTACTGTACGAATTTTGTTGAGTGAATTTCTGAGTGAAGGAAATATATTTTTTAAACTCTGATTACATCGTCCGATAGGTCATCAACTCTACTTTCTATTGAATAGAAAATAATTTTTCCATAATGTAGTTTTCATAAGTTTTCAGAAGGTTTTTCAAGAAGCACTTGATTTTTCCAACAAAAAAATCTTTCGGACACTTGTATTTTTTTCTTTATCACAGCTCTGTTTTACATTGAAACATTTCAAGTTACGTATCATCTGATAGAACAAACATTTCTCTACACGCTGGTATGTATAAAAATTTTAAAAGATGTTAAGATCATGCCGGAAGGTTCTCAATGCCGGAAGCAACATAGGTTTTACAAAAACCATCGTATTTTGGCTTCAGAAAAATGAAAACCCAACCCAAAACATATCATCTAAAAGAAAAAGAAAAACCGATTTCAAATATGTCTTTTATTTTTTAGAATTTTGAAATATTAAACGTAATAATCACTTATTATGATTAATATTTTCTTCAGCACCTCTAATATTCTCCATTTTTAGACCACTAAATTGAAGTACAAAAGTATTTGAATGATTCAAGCCTGTAGAGAATTAAATTCTCTACAAGATGATATGCTTGCATGCCTGATAGCTATTTTCCTTAGACACGATGTACAACTATCCATAGACATATAATCTATTGAGAAGAAAGAAAAACAATTTTTTTTTCGTTCTGTTGCTTTCTCTATGTAATATATGATATCACAGTTGACATGAGAATTTCAGTTGAGATTGGAATACGCGAAAAAAGTAATTAATCGACAAAAAATGTAATTAATGCGATGCGAAGCAGAAGTATTTCTGTTTTTCGTCGCGAGTGTTTTTTAATGCGGTGCGAAGCACAGCATTCATGTAGTCCGTCGCAGAGGTCCAAACAGGCCTATTTTTTGCAGGCCTGACCTACTCACTACAGGCCTTCAAATGTGTTAGTCTTCCTGAGCCTGTTGGTAACTATTGCTAGCCTGGCCTGCCTGCCTGCCTGTCGATTACGTGGGCCTGTCTGGGCCTGCCTGTTGAAGCCTGTGCATAACTCTACATGCTTACATAATGTGTATGTGCATAAAAATCCGAAAATATTTCAAACAAAGACACTAGAAGATCATCTATTACTATTTAAATAACTAGTTAATAGATTTTTTTATTTTTTTATGTTATGTTTAACATTAGTATAGAATGACACAAAAATGTTTAACACTTAGTGAAAAAATCTGGCTCTAATTGAAGTACTTTTTTTTATAGATCTGACGAAAAGTACATCATTAACAGTATCAGGATAGAGACATGATCGTCATTGACTAATAGTTAGACCAGCAAAAGAAAACTGGCGTTCTACATCAGCTGATGATACTGGGATAGAGTAAAGACGGCGAGCCAATAACGATAGACCAGGAAATTTCTTCTGGTGATCACGCCATAAATTCAACAGATTTGGGTTCTTGTACACATCTTCGATATTCATTCGTAAATATCGTTCAAGCTCATCAGTTTTTGATTGCACTGTTGGTGTCGTCATGGCATCTTTATTGGTAATATCATCATCAGGATCGGCAAACTGATCCTCAGTTGATTTGTGCTTCGTTTTCACAGGTTCATCATTAATTGCTTTTTGTTGATTTAAACCGAGAATATCGTTTAATTGTTCACGTATGTATAAATGAGCGAGGTTTTTGAGTAAGACGTAGCAAACGTCAACCGCCGATACATAGGATGTAGGACAGCAGCTGCCAGATGTCTATCATCAAATGTAAACATTGATTTCAACAATTGATTCAAGTGTTTTCTAAAGAAATCAATGCCTAAAAAAATAAGAAACCAATGCAATAACAGAACTTTTTATATTATTTGATTCAGTGTTACCATCATGTCGATCAAAGATTTGTATGATATCTCCATCGTTGTTCACATCCGTTCCATTTAAATGATTTGCTAATTTGTTCATACTTATATAAGCCATATGTAACGTTGGACGACTACCAGTTTGTACTAATGTTGAAACGTTTTAAAATTCACTTAATAGAACGATTAAATCTTTTAGTGCATCTTGACTGATATTGTTTAATTTAAAAGAATAATTGTTTTTGGATGATAAGCAAGCGCGAATATGTTCTATCGAGGTGTCAATCGATTCCAACATATTTGACATAGATAACCAGCGCACGATGCATTCTTGTTTTAACGCTACACAACCACGCTCTTGAATAACTTTGTTTAATCCAGTCTTAATGAAATAGAATAAAATTCATGAAAATACTTAAATTATTTCATTAGCTATTTCATTTACGATTTTAGCATATTTCACAAGCTTTTTACTTGTTGCGATTGTAATTAATACTTCTTTAGCTTTTGTTGATAGATTTGACATTGTTGTATTAGCTTCAATATATTTAGATGGTGATGATGTTGGTACATCATCCTCAGATGAACTATCATCAGAAGAAGTATCATTGGTATATTCAACTTGTTTTAATTTGTTTTTTGAAGGTGTTGTAGTTACTATTAAATTTTTTTTTTCTTTTTTTTGTGCTGTTTGATAAAAAGCTAATTTCAACACGTTGTTGATTCTATGAGCAAAGCAATATACCACCGGATAACCTAAATGATATTAAGATAACGTAGAAAAGTAGTTTTACATCTCTTACCTTTAAGAGCTTTAAGTATATTTGAACCTCGATCTGTTGTAAACGTGATATTATGATTATTCATATACGGCAAAAGACCAAATAAATCCAATTGTTTTCTTAAAGCCTAAGAATAAAGTGGTCGAGAAAATGCTTCGTATTTCTAATAAGCTGACTTGTAAAACAGACGCTCCAGTTTTATCAACTTCATTAAACCGGGAACAGCACAAATCAAATGAATACAATTTATAATCACTATCAACAAAATAAATTGTTAAACCTAAATAATTAATTTTTTGATAATTATCAGTCCATAAATCAGGACAGACTGTTTATGCACCACATNATATTAAGATAAGGTAGAAAAATAATTTTACATCTCTTACCTTTAAGAGCTTTAAGTATATTTGAACCTCGATCTGTTGTAAACGTGATATTATGATTATCCATATACGGCAAAAGACCAAATAAATCCAATTGTTTTCTTAAAGCCTAAGAATAAAGCGGTCGAGAAAATGCTTCGTATTTCTAATAAGCTGACTTACTTGTAAAACAGACGCTCCAGTTTTATCAACTTCATTAAACCGGGAACAGCACAAATCAAATGAATACAATTTATAATTACTATCAACAAAATAAATTGTTAAACCTAAATAATTAATTTTTTGATAATTATCAGTCCATAAATCAGGACAGACTGTTAATGCACCACATTCAGCTTGTCGAATCAATATGGGTTTTATTAACGATCTGTAATCGTGAGCTAGTTTAGCAACATTAGTTGAAATAGTTGTTGCTGATACCAGAACATCATCAATATCAATTGGACCTCGATACTTTTGACCTAAAAGTTTCGAAATATATTTGTAAATCACAAAATAGTCAAAGACTTACACATGTCCACAATAATTTGTAATGTGTCTTTTAAACCAGGATCTGTGATCATATTGAAAGGACGGATTGATGAACAAAACCATTTAGTGAATTTATCACGAATTTTCATACTGTCTTGTATAGATAATTTGATTGATGATGATGCGGTTTTGGGTTGAGTAAATTTGTCAATAGGAGCTTCTACAATATTGACTGCTGAAACTGATGTTGATAATGATGCTTTTGAACAAATATATCTTAGAAGATGCTTTGTACTTCCGCTACCATCACTTTGATAACTATAAGTACTTTTGCAATTAAAACAACTTGCAAAACCATCTATTCGTTGATAAGCATCATCTCCTACTCGTTTAGCAGGAAAACCAAATTTAGTCCAAGCAGGTGATGAAAGATGTTTTTGATCATTATTGATGATTT
>OENM01001355.1:8989-36586 GCA_900239745.1 Rotaria magnacalcarata | reverse complement strand
TTCTCTCATGTCAGCATTTTGAGAGAAAATAAAATAAAAGAACAAGTATACATATAGATATGTATGTACAATTGTGCATTATTCATTTTTTTTTGTTCTGTTTTCTTATATTAATTCTTCATAAGAACTAGTAAAGGGTATATATGCGATTCAAATGAAAGAAAAAAAAAGACAGTAACTAGTTTATTCAAAAGTAAATAATTGTGAAAAAGTAAAATTTGAATGGGCAAAAATTAACTAATGAAAATTACAATAGGCAAGGCTCAAAATGANGCCGCTGATCTTTATCAAACTTTTATTATTGACTTTATAACAATTTCATGGTGGACAAACTATGAGTCATCGAACTTTAACTTTCAAGCTTGTATTCAGAGGTTGAAGACGGATCTACGAAAATTGGTCGAAAAGTTTTGTAATTGAAGAACATAAGCCTTTTTTTAAAGCAGCCCGAACTTTGTAGTGTAAAGCTGAAACTAGCACTAATTGCATTATCATGCTAATATTAGAGTAAAATAGTGATTCTGACAAATAAATTAGGCATGTACAATAAACGAAAAGTAGTTTAGAACTTACGAAGAAGACTTTCTAATTATTTTAGTAACGTTGCCTGTTTTGAGAACACGGTGACCACCTCACCCACACCCACACCCTTGAAGACATCATATCTTTGAGTAACTCTCATGTAATTTTTTAAATCGTTTTCTCGTTCCGTATCTCTTATGAGATGCTACATTACAGTCTTCCCCTACAAAGAGGTACCTGAGATGTAATCATTTAGCAATAATTTCATATTTGGATCGCTTATAAGGATAAAATCTAATTCAAACGGTATTCTTATTTATAGGTTTCAATCCAAATGTTTCAAAACGACAGAAAAGACTTCGCATGAACCTTTGGTTTATTAAAAGAATCAAATTGAATATTAGAAACTCTCTCGGACTAAGCAATATATTACTTATGAAACAGTCAATGAGATTTTTAGTAATTGAATCTAAATAAAAAGTCAGCCAACAATCCACATCCAGCTATACATAATAGCTAATACGTTGGATACACTTATCACTACATAGAGACATGGAAAATAGCATTGTTGAATTCTTACGCCAAAACTTGTATGATTGTTTATTATTTATTAAACATGGTCACCCATTTCAGTAGAGGATTAGCGACGCTTACGTCGCGTTACTTGTATTTTATTTTAATTTGTAGATTATTTCAGTGTTTTTTATCTGATGATTTTTTGTTTTATTTCATGTTACTTTGCGTGTAGTCTTTTCTTTTGAAAATAAATATATAATAATATTATTAAATTAAAATGTTTAAAAAGTATAAATGAACAGAATAACTTGCATGTAAAACGGTGAAAAACGGCGTCATCACGCCAGAATGGACGAGAATCGAGTGCTTTTATTACTTTCCCTTTCTCGTCGGAAATGGCCTTAAATGACACCATTAACGGTTCGGGACAAAACGACCCGTAATTCGAGCTGACAGAAAACTGCTAAAAACGGCAGTCGTTTTTCACTGTTTAAGGCATTATTTGCGCCGTTTCTTAACCGTTTCAGGCAGTTTAATGCCATCTTTCAGACGGTCTGAATGATGGACTTGGGAGCATCTTCTTCTATTTTACGGTTAACTAAACATGATAATTATGATAGATAAGGATGATGATGGTGGTGATTTAGCATAGAGTTCATCTTTTGCAATTCAAAGTACATATTTTGTTTCGTTATAGTTGATTAATTTTAGTTTAGGTCATTAAGAAAGCAAAAATAAACATACTTAGTAAGACACTAGTATATCGCCTTCGTATACTATCTCTTTTTCTAATCATTATTGTGACCAACTGCATTAAATATAAATGACAAGCAGACACTCTTCACATGATAACATTAGTAATCAAACTATAAAACAAAAATTTATTTTTATTTAATCGAATATCGAAAATTTTCATTTTTATAGTGTTTATATCTGCATGAGAGTTAGAAGAAGACTTTTTGTTGAAATACATGTAAAATAAATAAGTTGTTCGGCCAATACCTTTTCTACATTCAAAAGTTATGTCCGCTGAAATTAGTAATATTTTATAAAAACGCAAAAGTATCCATGCTAATTAATCATCGAAACGTAACTCTTCTTACACCTGTAGATTGAAATCAGTGTACTTTCTAGTTATACATATCAATAAATATCGATGATGCTTGTTAAAAAGAATATAAATGAGAAAATAACTTGGCAATAGAGCGATTTTTTGTTTTATGGGCCTGTCACAGCAATTTTATTTTCAACAAAAACCTTTGGCATGTATTTAGAAATAAAAAGGTCAATGGAAATCTTGTCTTTCATTATGATCAACTAACGGGTAAAAGTCAATGTACTCAATATCTGCTGATTGAATTTCATCATCTCGAATGAGTTATTTACTTCGACTGTAAAGAATGATACATTATATGGAATTCTATTTCATAATTATTTGTTGTCTATTATAACATTAGTTATCATCAACCTATACAAACTATTTCCATGACAAAAAAATTAGATTCATCTATCAATCAATACCGACTCATATCAGTGATGTCTAAAATGATATATTTTAAAATCTCTATAATAGATAATAATGGATTATTAGTTTGAATAAAAAAACCTTAGTTACAATAAATTAATCATATTGGATTAAAAATCTTATACAACTTAGAATACTTTATCTTTCTATGACAGGTTTTTGATTATAGATATATTGATTTCTATGTGGACATTTCAAATAAATGATTGAAAATCATATGAATTCAGGTTTGTCTATCGATAAATCATTAATTAGATTCGAAAAATGGATTGGATCATTCTAGGTGACGTACGATCGTCAATGAACGAACTCTTTTTATCTATCGATAGAATTTCTTCGCATTCTTCATTGAGATCAGTGAAGATTTTAAAATCCGGAAAAGGTATTATTCCAGCAATACGTTCCTTTAGTTTACTTGTATGTACTTTTACACTGATAATCAATGGGTTACGTTTAGGATTTATATATTTATTTCCAAAAATTTATCCAAGCGTAATTGAATCATCGTTAAATCTTTGTATAATAGAAAGTTTTTTTCTTCATGTTCTAACATGTTTCCATTTGCATTTAATAATATTTTTACATCTTTATTGGCATTATTGTTTTCTATGTGAAAAACATTGGCCAACAATAAACTATTGTCGAATATTATCAATTTTTTTATTTATTTTTATGTTCTTATGTCTATTAACTCTGCCAAGTACAAGTAATGAATGGTCGTCTATTAAGTACGATAAAATTTCACAAATTTGTATTGTTAATTATCTATTCAATTATTCATATACTATTTTTATAGTATCATTTACTTGTTTCATACCATTTATGTTAATAATCATATCTCATAAATTACAAATGAACGCTATTGAAAATCACACGTCAAAATATATTTCAAACGATGAAAATTTAAACCTTTCTCGTCAAAAAACCCAATTTCAATATTGCTCCTATGCCATTCTTATTTGGTCGTTTCTCAATATTCTACTTCTAATAATTTTACATGTACCAATTCAAAATGTACAAATTAGAACTGTAATATATTATATAGAAATCTTTTCACTTTTGCTCGATCCGATTATATATATAGTGATTTTCTATTCATTATCTATAATTACTTTATTACCATCAAAAACTGAAATCTATTTTATATAAAAAAAAAATCAAAATCTGTTTTGTTCATCGTTTAGCTTTTTTTGCAGTATAAATAAAATTGATTGGTTTAGTAAATAAAAGGTATCATTCGAAACTTTGCAGCTTGACAATATTGATTCCATATTTTATCTCCGTATTTCTTTCGACAACGTTGATCATCACGGGAAGCACGTTGTGATAAAAGAATAACAAGTGAGAAAGGCAATATGTAAGGTACATATGATACGGTACCAGAACATAATGCAATCGACAAATAAACAAGTATTTCACCTGTATAATTGACATGTCGACCAATACCCCAAAAACCAGACAAAAGAAGTCGTCCTTCAAGAAGTTCAACTTTTTTTCCCCAAATTTTAACTTGTGAACCATATTTTCGTACGTCAAATTTTTGCCAATTCGATTCACGAAATACATAATGACCAATAAAATGAAGAAGTGAAGTTATAATAATACATGTCATGGACATTGGACTATGAACATTATCAGCAACATACCAACCAGCGATACTATAGAGAAATGGAACATAAATAAGATCACCCCAAACAAGCATAAAGCCAAAATGATCTTCAATGATATCAAAAGTCCATAGCATAAAATCTTCACGAATATAATGTGTGAACAAATAGAGATACCAAAACGATTGATATAAAATCATTTCAACGGTTAATGCTCCATGTAAAGATATTTGAGCTTCAGCTAAACTTAAATTAGCTAATGCTAATCCAATAAGACTTGGTTGATAGAAAAAAACTTTTAAATCAACACCAAATAACATTGGATCCTTTTCACGACCATGCCAATAGTCAATAGGAAATTTAGCATTTAGAGCACTTCTAACAGCTTCTGGTCTTAGAAATAAATATAAACTAAATAAAATTGCAAAGATATTTATGACGATAAAAAATGATATGAACTTTTTTATTATAAATAAAAATGAAATGTTTCCAGTGTAATAACCAATTGGAATTAAAATTGTCAATAGAATAAATACATAAAGACCAGTCAATTGATAGGTTTTCTTTGGACTTTTTGCTTCAATACTTGGTAAAAATCTTGATAAAAGAAACATACCGATCATATAAATAAGAAAATAGCTAGCTGCTTCAATAAAGCCATCGACCGATGGTGATTCAACATAACTCCAAACTGATTCCGATTCAATTGTCATATTTATTTTCTTTCTCTTTCTCTCTCTTTTTCTTTCCCTCTTCTTTTTTTTTAGATTAATGTCTATCTACAAAAAAAAAGACAAACAACAATCAATGTACAGTCGAACAAACAATTAAAACCAGAGGACAAAAGGATTATTTATTGTTAAATTTAATTTTTAATTTTATGAATTGATTTCTCACTAGCCGCACTACTCCGTCGTCGATGAATTACTTTTTGTGATGACCCTGTTGTACGTGACGAGAGTGGACGATGATTACTACAATCATGGCCATCAGCACCGCCCATACCATATAAACGTTCAAATAATTCACATGATAATTCATTACTTAGTGGTGGATGAGCATTTCTTCTATAGGATGGAGATCTTGATGATTGTAAGTGATCAAACATTTTTGAAACGTCTTCGCGCCATGTTGATATTGATGATGAACTGAAAACTGTAGTTTGACTTGTCAATGGTGTCGGTGATGAAGCAAAATCAATACGATTTTTAGCTTGATTAGTAAGTGATGCATCAAGACATTCTTTCCGTTTAAAAGCTATTATTCTTGATTCAATTGGATCAATAAATTTTACTGGTGAAGAAAGACTATTTTCATTATGAAAACTTATTGTACTTTGACGACGTTTACGTAGACTCGATGCACTTGATAAAAAATATGGTACGGACGCAATCGACCCACCGTAATAGGATGATGATGTAACTGAATGTATCGCAGTTGGATTTGAAAAACGTCTTTCAACTATAGGTTCAATAGGTACTTTCAATGGTTTATCACGATCATGTAATGTTATTTCATTTCGTAATAAATTTTGACAACGGTGCAAATTTAACTGACATGCAACATCATATGCTGTTAAACCAGAACGGTTTTTAATTGTTAAATCTGCTGAATAACGTTTCATTGCATTTAGAATACATCGAAGAATTTCGATATTGCCAGTTGAACATGCATAATGTAAACATGTATTACCATGAGTATCTGTTGAACGGCTAAGATCGAAATCAAGTGAATCAATATATCGTCGTACGAGAATCGATCGTTGAGTTATGATGGCATAATGTAGTGCATTCAAACCACGTTGATCATGATCTTCAATTTTAGCTCCGTATTCAAGTAATGTCATTGCTATATTTTGTGCCCAACAATCATTATCAATGAAACAACAATAGATTAGGCCAGTGCGCCCTTCACTATCGCGTTCATGTGCATTACCTGTGCCTGATTCAAGTAAATAACGAATTAATGAAAAATAGCCTCGTTCAAGACAATAAAGTAGAGACCGTTGGACGAGACCACGTTCTAATTTAATCATACTAATTGATGGAGCTTCACTAAATGGCAGGCGTGAACGAGCTGAAGGCATCTTTGATGAGGCCACAGGTGGATGGATTTCATTCATTGTAAAAAAAAGAAAAAGTTCTGTCCGCCTATGTAACCGTACTTATGTTTCTCACCTCTTGTTTCACTCGAACAGTCGATTCTCACTATGAAATAAAAGAAGAAAAAAAGGGCTAACAGAAAGAAAACGTCAACCAACGATAAGTGTTTGTTCCATTATGTGTTGATTGTTGTTTTCGACAAACAATAGATGAAAAAGAGAAGAGAAAAAAACGTTGAAAATAAAATGAAACATCAGGCTGATCAAATTAATAAAATGACGATAATCATATATGATTCGACTTTTTTCCTTTTTGCATTTTTATTTTATTTTTTTCCTTTTCATCATACTTTTTTCCTATGAATAGAAAAGAAAAAGAATTTTTCAGTATGAAATCAAAAACAAAAAACAACAAAACGATAGTACGTAAACGGTTGTTATATACGATGAATTTAATTTTTTGTTACTACTGTTGTTTTTTGTTTTACTTTTCTTTCTTATTATCTTGTTGTGTTTTAAAATTTCAATTTGTGTGGTAAAACACCATTCCAAAGTTGAAAACGACTCTTAAGATACCGACGGAGGAGTCTCGAGTCGGCATGAGCTTTAATTGCATTAAGAACTGCGACATCGGTGGTACTTTGTGCTTCGCGGCGTTCAGCGCTAAGTGGTGTTTTCTAGAATAAATTTTAAAAAATTCAGTTGTTATTGTTGTTGTTTTTGCGAGTTCAGATCTTATATAAAAGTTTATGGAAACCTTACAGGCAAATTGATTACTCGATGAAAACAATAAAAAAACGGTGGTTTTGCTAATTCAAATGAGTGAAACACTACAGGAAATTTGTTTCTTGTTGATGACTCAAGCGAGTTTTGATACTGATTGTTTNATCTGACGTAAATGATTCATGTCATGAACATAGTCAAAAGACATTGAACTTATTCGATAGCATTACTTAGATATAAGGTTTTTTCAGTGAAAAAACCGAATCTTTGATCAACATATTGAATGTATTATGCGTCATACGGACCAACGAATTCCGTCACCGTTGCCTGCTATCAATAAGTATCCGATTACAGGTACTTTCTCATATCCATACATGCAGAATCTACTTGTCAATAGCAAAATAAATTCGTGTTTCATGAAGAATTTCACTTCGAGAATGGTAGTGTAAGTTACCGTGACAATTGAATCAAATTAGAATCTTTCGAAATAGCTGATACTTTTAAGTTACACAATCTATGAGTTTTTGTTTTGTATAAATTACTAGAAAGTTTTGGACAGTCAAACATACAGAAATATTATCTCGTCCTATCGTCAGTTGATTTGTTTAATCTGAGTCATTAATAGAACTGTTTCAACAGAGAAGAAGTTGTTGTTCGTCAATACATTTGAAAGTAGATGTCAGGTAAAAAATAAAACAAGGGCAAAAACAAAAAGTCCGGTCACTACTGCATTAAAAAAAATCTTGGTGATTCTGTCAGAGAGACTACGCAGCAGTTTGAACATAAATAAACTTTGGCTAATAAGATTTCTTCTGGCTCGCATTCGTAGTCATGACTTTTTTTCCAATCTAATCTCAAGTACAAATGCAAATGGTTTGATTATCATTCATTACAGACTATTCGATATTTGTATGCAAAAAAGACACATTTCATGTTCTAACTCAATCGATGTTTCTAGGGCTATCAGTAAATGAAACGCTCTCAAGAATTTTCTTTTGTTCTCATCGCAAGTGAACTTTCGTTCTCAGTCTTAGATCTTTCACGTATATGAAAATAATTTTAAATCGACTTCTGAACCTATACTAGCAAGATCATCTCACCTCTTTCTTAGAATCGAAGATGTCTTTTTCAGCATTTTTCTTGGCCGGACGAACACGTTTGAAGAATTTATCATCTAAATTATCAAATTTGGCCGATGATAAATCAAGTTTTGTGCTTGTTGCTATGACATAAATTTGATTGACACGACGTAATGGTACGCCATTTAATTTATGTGGACCTAAATGAACAAATAAATATTGATTCTTAAAAATTCGAGCATTGCGCATTTACCAGTAACTAATAAAAGTCCAGATGATAAATGTTTAACAACAACGACACGCTACAAAATACGAAAAGAAAAATAGAAATACTAATTCATCTTAGATGTTTACTCCTTACTTTTCCGGCATGTTTACCAGCAACAAGAATAACGACAGTACCGGGTGTAAGTGTTGATCGAAAACGGCGTGGATGATCACCGAATCGTTTACGTTTAACGCTAAATTTCTTTGGTCGCTCTTCAGTTGGATAAAAACGAGGCTACAAAATTCATAAGAAATAGGTTACAAAGAAAAACGAAATATAAATCTACGTACAAATCGTTTTGTTCGTACAAGACGTTCTTTTCCATTACGATCTCCACCAATTGGTTTCTTTTTAAGTGCTGGTGTAGTTTTTTTCTTTTGAATACTACCAGCTGTTTTCTTTGTTTTATCGCCTTTTAATTTAGCTTGGTCAGTTTTCCATTTACTGATACGATATAAAGCACGTCGATGGAACATGCGACCACGTGAAAAACGCATAAGACCATTGTTATTCAATGTACGATTTGAATGTGAATTAATGACCTTTTTACCAGTTGCTGTTGCTTTAGATTTTTTAACTTTTGCGCCAGCACCGCTTGTACTAGCTAAAGTTTGTTGAGGTTGTTTAGCTGTCGCTTTTGTTGTTGTCTTAGCCGATGGCGTCGACATGATCGAATATTAATCTTTACTCTAAAATAAAAAAAGACGCCGTTTATATCATTGTAGAGATTCAATATTATCAATAAACGAAAAAATAACAACAACTGAATATGAAACATGATGTTTACAAAATTTGGTATAATCCTCCGCCAATGAAATGTGAGCAATATTCGAATATGGTATCTTTAAAAATGAATATGTATTAAATTAGTTTTAGAAAATTTCTCTTTAAAAATTATTATTGAATTAATTGTTTCCGTTCGGAAGAAAAAGATTTCTTACTTACTTGAATTCGATTGGTAGTTAATATCATAGAATGAATCATCATTAATTATGAATCATTGATGATTTACATGCTGCTGTTTTTTCTTTTTGTTCTCCTCATTCTTGATTTACTTTCAACTATTTATTAATTAAGAAGAATAATATTCTTAATTAATGAGAAAATAATCGAAATAGTATGTCAGATTTTCTAAAAAAAGATTACAATTAATATTATGTTTGCTTAGAACATAGAATTATCTTGTCTTATATTTTATTTTTTATTCTATGACAAGCAGATGAGTGATACTCTCATGTTACTAATCATTTAGATAATTTATAATTTAGTTTCATGATATCTCTTGGATGCACTTATATTTATTTGTGACAACTTTAACGAATACCGTGTGAATAATGCAAGCTAGAAAATCACTGAGTACATCATGCAGAATTGCGTGAGAAAAAGATATAGAATAATATAACAGATAAAGAACTTTGGTGTCGTATTAGCATGAAAGCAGCATCAGATCATAGAATAGCATATGTTGTATAAAAAAATAAAACTTTGAAATCTCAATGAATCAACTAGATTTCTCGATAAAAATAAAACAACAAGATTAAATGACTTTGTAAACTTAACATTATCTGACTGTGTTTTTAAATAGGAAACATGTAACCACGACTTGATGTTACATAAAACCCACTTTTCGACAAATGTGCTTCAGCAATGATAAAGCTAGTATTCGAAATCATTGATTAAATAATTCTGTCAATTTTTCCTTTATCTCAATCATAACCATGCAAAAGAGAAAGCCGGAAATAATATTTGTCTCATCTACTCTCTTTACATAATAATCATATAAATTCTTAGCTGTTTGTTACCGTGACATCCATATATTTAGAAGAAAAAAAAACTATTGTGCGCAATTCCATCTTCACTTTTTTACATGTGTTGTCTCATATTCTATTTCATTGGCCCAGCAAAATAATCTTTCTGATGAATCATAAAACTCGCCTCATCTAAATTAGTAAGAATTATTATTGATTATTTCTTAGCCAGATGTGTTGTTTATAAAGAAGTTCATATTCTCTGTTTATATACATTATAATCTAATGGTTTGGTCAAAATAAGCAAACGGCTTGATCAGCTTCATATTATAGTAGACTTTATAGGATTGTCGAAAACAAATTTATCGAGAGAGAGAGAGATAGAGAGAGAGAGTTTGTCTATGAATGCAGATTCTGATTTGTACAATGTATGAAACTTATCTAATCGTCCGTGTGGCCTTGTTATTAAAGATATAAACAACAGACAGATTGTGTGCGTCCAACTCATACTCCGAGGCCATTGATGACGTCAGCAGCAGTAGTGGGAGTAGAACTTGTAGCAGTCTCTATCCCCCTCTCTTTTTCCTTTTGATAATACCATCGTCGCCCAATAATCATTACGGATATATGTGTGAGATCAACATGATATGTCGATTAAAGTAAGACTAGGACACGCATAATTTTTATGCGATTCTATCAGAAAAGCACAGCTTGATATACAATGATGCTAGTGTGTATATATCTCGATGTGGTGAGGCACGAGTCTAAGAGAAAGAGGTGATCATGGTAGGACGGCAGAAAACGACTTGCTGTCCATAATTGCTATACGCACATACAAACATCATTGTGCCATTTGTTCTCTTTCCATTTTTTAAGCAGACAGGAGAGTCAAGCGGACTCTTTGATAACGTAAATACACACAGTAGTAGCAGCCGTTAAAAGACAAAGACGACTTGCCGAGTAATATGCATAGACACAAGAAGAGAGAGAGCGAGAGAGAAAACGTAATTTCTTTTCCTTCCTTTCGACTTGTTACTAGCCTTCCTTCTTTTTATAGATCGTAGTTATGCACACACACACGCGCACTGTACGACGCTTTTTGTTTCGAGTTGCTAGCATATAATATAGAAATGTAAGAAAAAGAGCACAATAATCATACAAGTTACTTTGCTTTTTTTATTTGTTTCATATTATGTATTTATTTTCGAGATTTTTTTAATTAATATCAATATCAGTCTGTTTTTAATACAAAAATAACACTATGGTACTTAAATTACCAGCACTTGAATTTACTGAGGCACTTACTGATTCGCCTGAATTTCGCGAAAAATTACGTCAGCATGAAAATGAACTTGAGAATACATCGAATGCAATAAAAACTTTAATTAAAAAGTTAAATGAAGTTATGGTAGCAAATAAAAGTATGTTTAAATTATACTATTACGTTGAAACAAATAAATAATGAAAACTGTTTCGTTTATAGCTTTATCAAAAGCATCACGCAGTGTTGCAGAAACATTGAAAAGCTTTAAATTTTTTGTTGTTGGAAGTAAACAAACAGACGAAGAACGTGATATAGGTTTGCTATTTATAGTAGAAAAATATTGTGAAACTTTGCTTTAATTTTTTAAATTAGAGTCATCACTTTCATATATGGGTGAAGTGTTACATCGAATAGAGGAAGCACGAGATGCACTTGTAGGTTTTTATAAATCAATAATTGATTTATATAAATACTTCTTTTTTTTGCTATTTCAAATAGAATGTTTCATCTGAAACCTATTTAAAAAAATTAGATGAATTTCGAAAAACAACAATTGGCAAAGCAAAAGTTTGTAAATACAAAGTTTTTAATTTTCTCTCAAACTTTTGATTACTAGAATAAGAAAAAAGAATTCGATAAAACAACACAACGTTATTGTGCAATGATTGAAAATAATATGAAAATACCAACCAAACGATCCGATTTATTTCAAGAAGTAAGCTATTCATTAAATATTCTATTTCTATACTACTCGTTTAATTCTTTTAGGCTGATGCAAATCTTCAAATGCAAACAAAAAAGTTTCGAGAAGAAACACTTGATTATGTTTTTTTATTACAACAAGTACAAGAAAGAAAAAAATTTGATTTTGTTGAAACAGTAAATTCAAATATTAATTTTTCTATTCCATTGAAAAGAATTATTTTTCCTTTTTTTTAGTTGTTAGCTTTGATGCTTAATTTTCTATCATTCTATCATGCAGGTAAAACAAGAGTAGAGCCATTTTACATGACTTGTTTTAATTGAATAATATTTTTTAGGACAAGAAATTTATAAAGAATTTGATTATTTTATTCGATTTTTACATCATCGTGTTTTAAAAGTAGAAAAAAAAACATTAGTTCAAAGCAGCAAAAATAAATGTTACTTTGAACTTTTTAGTGTCGAGAAAATTTTGATTGTTTTCAACGAGAAGGTGAAGATTTAAAGTGGAAAATGTTAATGGTAAGATAAAGTAAATAATCAAAAATCCTAAAATATCTGAGATTTTTTTCAGAGACCAGAAGAACATTTACTTAAAAATCAAGAATTCGATCGTGAAGGTTATCTATTTCTTATTGAACGAAGTATGTGATAGAAACAACTATATATATGTATCAATTTCAATGTGTTTTTGTTTCATTTCAAATATTTTCCATTAGATAAAATTATTGGTACCACTGCAGCAACTAAGCACTATTGTCAATATAGAAAAGATATTGGTCTACTTCGGTTGATTACTTTTACCCAAACAAGTACAAAACAGGTATTTTCAAAGAGTTTAATCGCAATAATAATTATTTTCACAATAAAAATGCAAAGGATTTATAGGATGCGTTCTTTGAATATATCTGCGTATGTTGGTAAACTTAGTCAATAGCTATTAAAAAATATCGAATAATGAATAATTCTACATTAAAAATATGGCTTTGTGTGTTGCAAAGAAGATCGAATTTATTTATATTGAATATTTTTAGTCAGCAGAAACAATGATCTCATTTCACGATGAGAGTATCTCTACTGATAGTTTTAAAATAAAGGTCTATAATAAAGATGTCTTTTCTGTTGTGCAAATTTTTAATTCCATATTCACAAAATCACTTAATGATCGATGTTTTCAAAGAAAACCACAATGTTGAGTTAAACAACATAAAGAAACAAGAGAATACAGCACTTCTACAGAAATAATTCAAAGACTAAAAATCTTTTTCAGAAATTTCATCACTCATATGACGTACATAGCCTTGCCTAACAAGCGAAGACACAATCAAGAGATTTTCATAGTTAGCCTATTACCTAAGTACAACTTCTTTTTGACTAACACACGAAATGGCTAGTTTCATTTATATCGATCCACTACTAGTGAAATAGCAACGCTTATCGTACTTCTTTTTTAAAACATCTATTTTTATAAAATTAAATTCTAGTTAACTCCCTACGATGTTTTTGTTCGTCATTGTTTTGTTCATCCGGCTGATGAAAAATTGGATAAACGCTTCATGTTTGATTTTCATGTGATTGAAAAAGGTGGATCATCGGAAAAAATGCTCATATTTACATTTCAAGCTATGAATGAAGAAGATTTCGAAGGATGGGTATCAATTACTGGCGGGCAAATACATGTATCTAAACCAGAACTATCATCAAAACCTGAAATGCAAAGTAAAAACTTCGATAATACATTTCTAACGAAAAAAAATCATAAAATCGTGTTGTCGATTTAGATGAATTGGATGACTCGGGTATTGATTTTGTTAAGAAGTGTATTCAAGTAATTGAACGGCGTGGTCTTGATGAGCAAGGTCTTTATCGGGTTGTTGGAATGCAATCGAAAGTTAATTCTGTAGTAGCTGGTCATTTTGGTAGTGTATTTTTATTTAAACGAAAACAACAACAAAACTATATTTCATTGTTTCAGATGCACATAAAACAGTTGCGCAACGATTAGCAACACCCGTTGAAGAAGATATAGAACTTAAAACTATATGTTCAGCACTTAAACTGTATTTACGAACATTAAAAGAACCTGTTTTTACGTTTAAGTTACACAATAGATTCATCGAAGCAGCAAGTATAAAGATTTTCAACGGACGTTTTTTTCCTGTTGTCTAAAAACTTTATTTATTAAATTTAGTGATTGACGATAAAGCTGATCGTATTCGAACACTTCATTGTTTATTAAAAGAATTACCCAAACAAAATCATGAGTTATTATATATTCTGATGTCGCATTTACATAAGTAAATAGTTACTTTTCACTCTGAGATCAAGTAAATTATTTTTCTTTCATATTTAGAGTGTCTCAACATAATGAAAAAAATCTTATGACTCCTGTCAACTTAGGTGTTTGTTTCGGTCCATCATTACTTCGACCTGAATTTGAAACTGTTTCATCTATATATGATATAAAATTTCGTAATGCTATTGTCGAATTAATTATAATACATAATGAGAAAATGTTTCAATCTAAACTTGAACAACAAGATATCGATGAAATGGTTGGCTCAAGTGAACAAGATCAACCTACTGGCGTCAATCTAAGCAATTCACTATCATCATTAGCTGTAATTATATGATAATAATTTCAAATAGAGAAAAGAAAAGCATCAATGTTATTGATTCATTGTTTTAGTCTATTACAAGGCGAGTACCACCACCGACCAACGACATGATTGAAACAACAGCTGATGCGCGCCGACGAGGTTTATATAATCCGGATTATCATATCAATGAAACAAATAAACATTTATTTCCTCCTATGCCAGAAGATACCATTAGAAAAGAATGTAAGTAGAATATAATTTGTTAATATTAACATTCAGAAAGCAAGAAACTGAAGAGAAAAATAGTTACGCTTAAAAAAATTGAATGATTCGACAAATAAAGTTAGACATATTAAATTGAATTAAAACTCGACAGAAGATATGTTGAGCAAGATTTTCTTCGATAATACAGTTCTGCGATCACTTCAGTGACTAACGATGTTCTTCAGAAGCAAATAATTAGAAAGTTGAAATTAAAAATAAAACAAAATGAAATAAGTTTAATCGCTTGTTGCATCAAACGAACATAACAAGAGATGTTCGAAAGTGTTTGCATTGAATAGTAATCACTATGCGTGAGAAGTGTACCATATTTATGAATAAAATTTTACTTATCGATTTCTATTGTCGAGTGAGCGAACTCGTACTCGAAAATGATCTGTAAGTTGAACGGAAAATTGTTCTGTATAGTTGGTTAAATTCATTTATTTTGAATATTTTAGCTGTAATTTCTAATTAGAAAATTTAACATGTCAAAATGTTTCTTTTTTGTGGATACAGACTATTTTCGAGTATGTGTTACCTTACTGGATAGTCAAAATAAAAAAAAATATTATCGATTAAAAGAAACGAGAGCTCAAAACCCATTGAATTTATCCTCTTCCGCAAGATTTCTTTACTTGCCATGAATTATGTTATTGATTAAAGTTGAAAAGTTGAGCTTTTTTTGGTACTAACTATTGATGTTGATTTATTTTTGGCGAATATTTTTTTTTGTCAATCATACTATCCCATACATTTCTAACATAGGTCATAGACTAAGTAGCATTGTCGTACCGTAAAACCATTTTGTACATTAGAGGAACTCGAAAACAAAATTATATTTTCTTTCAGTTAAGGTACTATGTAAATATTATCAAAACTTTAATATTCCTTTTGTTTTTTTTAGCGAGTTCGAGCAGTAGTTTAGAATCTCTTAGTAATATATCATCCGCTACTGTTCAATCAACACCAAGTAAGCGGAACGTTTCAACGCATTGACTTCTCTCATAAAGAGTTTTATGACATTCAATAAGGTTTGAATCCATTCAGTGGTATTAGCAGTCAAATACGCTCAATCTCATCATCACCATCATCATCGTTTGCCAAACAAATATCATTATCTGACACTCGAAGTCGTTTATCGACCGCAAGTACAAATCTTTCAATATCATCAAAAACTGAGCCAACAATTACTCCATCCTCGACAATACGAAAATCATCAATAACAAACATCACAAATCCTACACCGAAATTGTTCGTCAAAAATCTAATTTGTTTTTGTTCAAATTTTCATACCAAATGTTTTTATCCTTACAGACCAACTCGAGGTGTAACATTATATCCTTGTGCGGCTGATAACGATTCAGAATTATCTTTTAATACGAATGAAATTGTTACTCAGAGTGAGTTATAAATAAATCTACATATAGAACACAAATTTGACATAACAATATCTTCTCTAGTTCGATCATCGAAAGAACCTGGTTGGGTAAGTTTTATTATACTGTTCTATTTTATATGAGAATAAGACATTAATTAAATTTTTTTTCGTATTTAGCTCATTGGTACAATTAATGGTAAAACTGGCTTGATTCCAGAAAACTATATAAATTTTACGGGAGGCGTATGAAAAATTCGAAATGTTTTTCTTGTTGTGATATGACTTACATCTATCCTCATACATCTATCCTCATACATCTTTTGCTTGTCGATCTGCTCGCACGACTCTAGTCGTATTTAATTATGAACTTATCTCATTTGAATGAAAAGCCTATGCGAACGTATAATACGGGAATATTTATTTTGTTTCTTCATTGTTTATGTGCGTGAAAACTTATTTTATTTTATTTTGTACATTATTCAATTATTATTCATTATATGACGTGCGTGTGTGTGTGTGTGTGTTTTTCTTTTTCAATGGTATTCGATGTTTTTTTTTTACTGTTATTGACAAAACCAGACACTAATGTAAAACAAACATTTCATCTATATTATATCTTGTAGCTAAATGTTTATGTCGTTTATGAATCTTTTTCGTATAGCTGCTCGTATTTTTTTTCTTGTATGCTTATATGTATGGACGTATATGTTGAGTAGTTGCTCGAAAATTTTCTTTATTATTTGCTTTTTCTTCTCTATCTGAAAAAGAAGAAAGGAAGAAATTTGATCGCATCCTAGAGATGTTAGTGAATATTATCTATGGCTTGATATTAATTATACGATCAATGATTGAGAAAGTAATTTATTGAAATATCAATTCATTCCTAAGTTACATAATGGAGTATGCAGTAACGTTCAAACTATTGAATCTGAATCTAAAATTTGTGCTCTTTGTTAATGTAGATTTTTGGAATCCTGAGATCCTCATTCTTAACTTATGACCAGTACTGAACAAAAACAAAAACCTTAGAGAAATATAAAGTGACACCCACTTACAAATCACGATATGACATCGATACAAAAACAAGCCTTAGAAATATCTAAGATGAGTCGTTAGTGGTATTCGAAAAGTCTCATAAGTGTCGAAATCTGATATGGGTGTGTTTCATTATCCCCGAAATCATTTAAGATTGTAGTAAGCGTTTCTTCGAATCTATCAAATGAAATAAAAAAAAGTACTGCTCGATAAAATGACACTATCTTTTACAGTAATTCAGTTGAACAGTTGATGAATTTAACAAATTGTTTTTTGATCAGATAAATGTGTCATGAAAAAACTTGACGTTAGTTTTTGTTTAACAATTACAATATGTCATTAATCTATCATCACCTTTTCGACCACCTGTTGTGAATCTTTTTCATATTTACTATCGACTTATTTTTTTGTCGTCTTGATTATTCATGATTTTATCTTTATCAATCAACATTGACTTTTTGAACGATAATAAACTAAATAATCACATGTTTAGAATGTATTTCTTCTCAAAAGAAATACCATTAACAATAGAAATTCAAAAATGATATATAAAATAGATAAACATATACGTGATACGCTGAAGTCAAAGAAAATTAATAATAGCTTTTATACGTATACGTACACAAAGAAGTGAACAGTTTTACAAGATAAAACACGTTATTCTTTCACCAATTGTAATCGATATATTATTGAAACGACGAAGCATACTTCGTATCAATGATAATAATACATTTTAATTCATAAAAAATGTGTATCAAAAGTATTAATAAAGAGTAAGAACAAATAATAGAAACAATTATCGGCTCTGTGTTTTTGTTTTTCTTGAGTTACTAGCCTTCCATGACATATGAATGATCAAACACTTCTTCAATAGTGAAACGTCGACGTGGGTTAGCTCGTAAACAACCTTGGAGTACTTTACGCAAATTTTTATTAGGATGTTTCGGTATTTTAATATCTCGATGTAGATAACCTAAAAATCTTAGCTTTTCTGAATTGCTAGACAATCCTTGCAATGGTCGATAACCAAATGCCATTTCAAATAGAATAACGCCAAGCGCCCAAATATCAGCTTTATAACCACATTTTGAACGTGAACTTGAACCAACTCGAGAGCTAACCATTTCTGGAGAAACATAATCTATATAAAAATAAATAAAGATAGACAACATTTTTGTTTTCGAAAAAAAAAATGTATCAATTAAAGCAATCCTAACCTGGTGTTCCAGCAGCTGTTTTTAAACGACTTGTAACATTTGGTGGTAATTGAAAACTAATACCCATATCAATTAGTCGTAATGTTGTGCGATCTGATCCAACTTGAATAAAATTCTCCGGTTTAACATCACCATGAACGATTCCAATTCGATGCATATAAAAAATAGATTCAACCATTTGTGACCAAAATCGATGTACAAGAAATGGTGGTAGAGGCATTCCATTAAGCATATACTCAACAAGTGTATCACGCAATGTTTCACCACGTTCCATAACAATTATACCCTGTGCGTTATTATAATCATGAGCAAATACACGAATAATATATGGATTTAATCGTTGTAAATATAAGAGCATTCGAATTTCTTTAAAAAATGACTGTTGTCGAGATTCAGTGTCGGCTTTGGAGCCGACTGATCCATGAGCAAAATTAGTAATTTTAATAGCTACCGATTGACCAGTACGCAAATCACTGCCACCATAAACAAGGCTATGAAGCCCATGACCAATCTGTTGTTCGATCTGATAAGGGATGCCGCGTACCAAGATACGACGGCCAGCCATTAAATAGTACTAGTATTCTTAGCTTCTATTCTTTTTCTTTTTTTTTATGATACAGTAAGACACGGTTGCTAATGCAGACGATAAATATTTCAACACATGAATATAACAAACAAATCGGGCAAAACCTTCATACGGCAAGGTTGCTTACGCATCAACGAATATGAACGAAGGACATAGAAAAAGAGATTGAAAGAATCGTTACATATGTCGATATCATTCGTTCTTTTCGTTTCGTTTCTTTTCTTTTTGCCCATTTCAACACGTCTTATCGTTGAAACGGATGAAGGTTAACTTTACAACTCTCCTTAGAATTTTTTTTTTATCTATTTTATTTACATGAGTCGATTAGCATAAAATTACAGAATAGGATAGAATCTACTAGATATGAATAACTTGTTTATGAAGGTTCTTTCATGATGAAGTGAGCAACCTCATTTATTATAGTGCATCTTTATGAATCGACATGTTCAAGTTCATCGTCTTTCGCAAAAAGATATATGGATAAATCCTTGAAAAAATAAATACAGTGATTGCTATCTAGACGCGTATGTTTAACGAAACGTTTCGCAGTAAATAGATAATTGAAATTGAACGTAATTTACTGCTTGCAATCAAATAAGTTCATTTTTTTTAGAAATACATGAAAATATTAATATGAATTTCCGTCATTCTTTTCCTTTTTTTTTCTTTGCATACAAAAGAAGAAGAAATTAAAAACAATAAAACCTTTTGAAAAAAATATATATACAGTAACGAGAGAGTTCAACTCATCATATCGCCTCGTTTTGGTTTATCTTCAACTAAAACGAAAAAAAATATATATCGAAAACACAAACAAATAAATGAAAGTTTTTTTTCCATCATATTATTTACCTTTCCATAAATCACAAAACTCGCCATAAATATCTTCTGGACAGATACATTTGCCTGTAATTGAATGGCATACACCTAAACCACATGGTTTACAGACATATTTGCATCCAACAGTCCAACGATCAGATGGACACCATATATGTGCTAACGACAAGTGATCGATTGTTGTTGTTGTAGTTGTCGATGATGGCATATCATCAACTGAGGATTCTGCTAATAGAATAGCAAGTGTTGACGAAATAGTTGATCGAGATGTGATTGATGTTGTCGACATATTTGATATGTTCATTAAATCGTAATGATTATTGACAGTCGTATTAATAACAACAGGACGAATAATTTTATTTAATAGAAATATGCTGAGAGCAATAATTAATAATAGAAGTGCAGAGATAATACATGCATATAACGCTAAACTTTTATTTTCAAGATAGAAAAGAATAGGTGATGTACTATTAGAGGTATTCGATGAAAAATTATTTTCACTCTCATTAATAATTCCATTTTTTGGATTATCATACACATTTTCATTGTTATGCGGAAGACTTATTAAACTTTTTTTCATATTAGACTTAAAAAAGAAGAAAAAAAATGTTGATAGTGAAAAATGTTCCACTCAATTAGTAACTTACATTTTCATGATATTCCATTGGATTATCATAGGTATGCATATAAGTATTATCATAATGTTCATTTTTATGATTATACGAAGATGTAGCTGATCCAACATCTTCATTTATTTTTGTTCCATATAACAGATTTTCGCATACATTAATTGGTGTCACTGGCAATGTTGTTAAATAAGGACGAAATGATTGATTTGTCGTTGATGAATATGTTGTACGAACATAAGTTCGATCATTATATATAGTACGGTTACTATCAAACGACAGCATATTATATGTTGTCATTTGAGAGTATCAATGAATATCGTTGCAAAGGAAAAAGAGACTTCACCAATTCAGACTACAAAATCAGATTATATAATATCAACAGTAGACTGAAGAATGATGATAATAATACCTTAAATATAAAAACTGAAGTGAACTATTTGACCAACAGTGAAAATTTACAGTTTTAAATCATTTTCATCTTATAAATCGATTGTGTAGTTCTTTTTCTAATCGCCTAGTATATTTTTTGTGTATATATATCAGAGTAGCAAAAGTGCATATAGGATGGTGACGCCGCCTACTAAAGAACGAGAGAAGGATCACTTTTTTCGCTCTCTCCTTCTCCCGCTCTCTCTCTCTCTCTCTTCCTCCTTTACTATTTCATTTTATATTCAACCCAACTCGCTATACTGCTTTTGTTGATATAAAGAAAACAACATACTGAAGTAGGCTCTATTCTCTTATTTTGTTTCTAACCTAAAAGTCAAACTAACACTTGACTGATCTGAAGCCTAGGATACTTGCTTTAAACTGTCAAGTACTAACAAACCATTGTATATATATATATATATATATTTATTTATTTATATATCGGAGAAGTCATATCGTATCGAAAAAGAGAGAAGCAGAGACTAAGATGTATAGTCTCACAAGAAAGATATTTATAATTCCGATTAGAAATTCGCAACATATGGCTTCGAATAAAACTACTATTCAATGATAAAACTTAACATGAAATACATTAACTAATCGAGAGCGTCATATTTTGTCAATTTTAAGTATACAATCGTAGTATATGTATACATGTACAAGTACAAATTATATGGCACTCACAACTATTGCGAAGATAGTGTGGCAGAGAGTTCAAATTTTCTTTTGTTTGACAATAATTAATGATAACAGAAATATACACCTTAAGGTTTCTTTGATGGTCAATGTTAAAATGAAATCGGATATGGTTAAATCTGTAAAATTCTGCTACATATGTCTAATGTGAACTTGTATGTGTAATAGACCTTTACTTTGCATTGTCATTCACGTATTGATTTATGCTTTCAAATGTTCTTGTGATTTGTACTATAATCCTTTTACAAATGAGCTTTTTCTTTTCTTTTCCTCTCCGATGGCAATGACATAAAGAAATAAAAAGTCCACTACTCTATAAAAATGTACTACGATGATAATCTAAAATTAAACGTCAACGAACGCCTTCAACTCTATATATTTATGTATGTATATGGGTCATATACTCGAACATTTTTCTTTAATATATACATATACATACACTTCTATGTTGTGATATGTTGATATTGTATGGCACATGCATGGTTTGATGAAATGAGCATAAGATTGATCATTAAAAAAAACTCATTTACAGTTGCTATTAATATAAATAAACAATGTCGATTCATAATTCTGCGTCTATATGAAAATGTTCATGGTAAACTCAAATAATCGACTTTTTTCTATCATCAATGAGTTTGTTGCTCATTTATAGTATTCAATTTCATGAAATTGAGTAAACATGTTAGTGATACTATTTCTTTCAATATATGTTAAAATCAAGGCTTGATGATCACCTCGGTTAAAACTCAAAAAGCGAACAATTAAATACATTATTTACTACCTTGTGTTTACCTGGGTGGTTATGAATGATATAATATTCATTGGTTATCAATGCATTTCTGTATAGTATTAATCAATTGATTCTCTTTAGATTCAAGTTTAATGTAAGTATCATAGAAATCTGTATATTGAAGATGTAAATTAATCATCTGATTTTTTAATTGTTCGTCATTCGTTGATTTAACACAAGCAACTAACGTTTCGAAACTCGTACACAATTTATTATTGTTCTTTTAATGTTAATTCTTCTTCTTCTTCTTCTTCTCTTAATGTTATTACATAAAAGATTAAATCAGTGCCTATTGTGGTGAAATTTAGATGTAAAATTCTTCTATCAATATAAACAAAATTTGTTGAACTAAGGAGATAAGTAGGTTGATATTTAATAAAGTGATTTTATGATAAAAATAGTAAACAAGATATTTAGTTTAAAAACAATCATAATAAACTCGATGATTTTCTTCATTGTTCTACAATTCATTTATAAAATATATGATACGTATAATTAAAAAGTAAAGAGCACAACATATTGAAGACTATGGCTAAAATCTCACAAATTTTCCAAGAAAAACGTCAAATATGTATTCAAATTTTTACTATTCCCGATGATATATTATAATTTGCGTAAAAGTCAATTATAGTTTAATTTGATGAAAATTCTATCGCTACATATTTTGACTCGATTGAATTTTTATCGCGATGCTTCAATATTAGATTATATTATTCACTCTATATGACATCTGAAAATATTTTTATTGGTTTGTTAGATGTCGTATACAACCGAGAATAAATAATACACAAAAAAGCATTAATCGCTACATTCAATGTAAATCTCAACTAAAATTCTAGCGACAATTGTTCAATTAGTCCAATTGTACTCATTTCATTTTGTTGTGTTGTGTGTGAGCGAAGAAAAAAAAAATCGAGATATTTTCTCACCTTGTTCCTATTGATGCTTGACCTTAACTAGCCATTCGGAAAGAAAAAAGAACGCAATAAATTTCTTCTTTGATGAACGAGATTATTGAACGCTGATTAAATTAGTATGACGTTATTTTTCTGTCTTATTTAGATTGTCCTTCATGAGTAACGTGAAACGAACGGGATTTGCATATTTTTTTGCTTTAATTGGTGGACTTTTTGGTTTTCATCATCTTTATTTGGGCCGTACTCAACATGCTTTATTATGGTTTACAACATTCGGCGGTTTTGGTATTGGTATTATTTACGAATTATTATTTTCAATTAGAAACTATGTTCGTGAAGCAAATAGTGATAAACTAATAATTGATGAGTATGAAAAAATAATGCGAGAACAAAAATCACCCGCTTTTGAATTAAAAAGATTTTGTGGTAAAAAAAGAAAACTTTTTTGATCAAATTTTCAAACTACTCTATATATTGTCGTGTTTTCTTTCAAGGTCAATATATAACTGCTTTATTCTATGGTTTCATTACGTACTATGCTTTTCCGGATACGTGGCTTCAAAAAACGTTTCCGTCATTGGTTGTTGGAGTTTGTTGTGCTCTTGCTATTGCTCTTGGTAGGAACACAAAAATCAAATGTGTTTAGATATTCGCTTTTGAATTTAATTAGGTACGCAATTAGTTGGTACACTTGGTCCTCGTCAATGTTCATTTATTTGGCCATTATTAGGTGCTTTACTTGGATTACCTTTTCTCGTTGGAAATGGTGATGGATCACCGTCATTTAACATAGTAGCTTTCTTTTCATGTTGCATATTTGAATGGAAAATCGATTGGGATCCAGAATATTTTCCGACTAAAACTGAATCTCAAGTTACAACATCGAAAAAAAAACAACGTCAACGACGACATATTATTAAACGTTGTATTATACTTGGATTTGGTGCATGCGTATTTGGATTAATATTAACATCAGCTGTTTATCAAAATTTACAAGTTGATATTAATGGTGAACGTGTTAAAGTTAAAGATGTTATAGCTGATTTTTTTAAATCACAAGAATTTATAATATTATATCAACAATTATCTAGTGTGATAAAACAATTGTATGCTTTTTATTTACAATATGGATTTAAAGGAATATGGACACAAATATGGACAGCGTTGGACTTCGAAAGTGATAAACAAGCATTTGAAGTAAATAAAAAATAATAACTTATTTCATTTTTTTTGAAGCACTTCCATCTTTGTGCTTTTTTTTATCTTGTACGATGAGCATTTTATTGATTTTCGCATTTTACTACAGATTGTTTAGCATTTAGTGTCTTAACAAAAGTACGTTCTTTTAGACACGCTGATGTTTGTGACGTATATTCTATGTATAGATTGAATTACAGATTTCACCTGTATGATTATATTTTCCTGTAAATATCTTCCGGTTTTTCAGAAAACTAGAAAACTAATTATAGTTGAAGGATAATAAAGCATGCGATCGAATTATCTAAGACTTCTATTCATCCTATTCATGGTATTTATGTAGTTCCATTGATAAGTCATACATGCGATTGTTTTCCCTCTATAGATTATACTTTTTATCGTGAATAACGAAGGTATTGTGATCCATCAAGTATATAATTTTAACAGTGCTCCTCAAAAAGTGAGTTTTTCCGTTAGACAAATGAAAATTAAGATAAAAGCATAGAACAGGATACCTTAAGGTAGAATCTTTGACAAACAATACGATTTGTTATTTTGTATCGCTTTCTTTGCAAACATGCTTGATGTTTTCTACTCGAGAGAAAAACACATTTCAAGAAACAAGCGGCAGATTCTTTTCTTGTTCTCTGTTGATAGTTTTCTTGTCGAGTATTTCAGAAATCTCAAAGTGGGTTCATTGTAGAGAGTCACATTTTTATTTTCAGTCAAAGAGAACATGTGAAACAACGAGTCTTGCTTTTTTTTTAAAGAAAATTTTCTATTAAAATATGAATGTATTCTTCTATAGAGAGATTACTACTTTGTTTTTCGAAAGTTTATCCTTGTCTTCTGTTAGATACTGTAATCCGACATGGATTTCACAAAGAAAAAGTTAAACACATCAAATAAGAGTTTGTAAGGAATTTCAGATTATTAAATGACATACTTTTAGTTGTTGATTGATGAATATCGTTCGATCGTATCGTAGTACACAACTGAATATCTCATGCGATTGAAATTTAGCTTATCATAGTCACCGGTAATCACTATGCATTATCATTTTCAAAGTTTGAAATCATACCTTAGATAGACAGAGTACCTTTTCACTTTTCATCATCAATGTATAAAGAAAAGCGATAGATTAATAGATATTTCTATTAATAATCCGATGACGAATACTATATTCAAATATAGATTAGTTGAGTCACTTTTGAAATTCAGTAGAAAACTATACTGATAACAATAATCTCCTAGATGATGTTTGTAATTCGATGATCATCATAGCAAATCGAAAAGTCTTTCCATTTTAACAATACACATTTATTTGTATTTTCAGGTTCTCAATCTCGACAGTGATGCTTCTCAAAAACAAATCGAAGTACAATGTCGAACGTTATCACGTAAATGGCATCCAGATCGATATCGAGTACGAAATAGTTTCTTCTTCTTTTTAATGAATTTCAACAATGAGAAAATTTTCATGAAATAGGATCCGGAAGCTAAACAAAAAGCTGAAACCACATTTATGAATATACAACAAGCGTGCAATCGTTTATCCAACGAACGTAAACGACGTCAAGACATTAATACACAAAAGCGTGAAAATCCAAATTGAAAATATTTCGTTGGCGGTTTTTTTCTCTGATTGATAGATCTTCTTATTTTTCCTGATTTGTTTTGATTGTTTTAAATTTGTGACAATGTTTCCAACAGTACTTTTTTTGCTTTTGATCAGTCGGTGATGGATATTTTGTTTTCTTAATTTTTACTTAAGACAATAATTATAATCTTAATTTTTATTCGAGTTGTTTTTGTTTTAGTTATAGATAAAAAGATTGATCGTTAATATTCATGTCTTAACCAGTTAGTAGTTGATCTGTGCTTTTGAATGTCCGTCACAATCGAATCTATAAAGGTTTATGTCAACCAATTTATTCAAAATTTCGATTATGCTGATGCTATTTTTCTTGCTGAACGTCTTTACGCGGAAGGTAAATTTTATCGGAAAGAAAATTAATTAGACAAAAAAAAAATGTTGCTTTTCTAGTGAAAAATGATGAATCAATTTATTTATTAGCTCGTACTTATTATTTAAGTGGTAATATTAACAAGTCCTATTGGTTATTGCGTAATTCATCGATTGAACATGTACCTAATGCTAAACTTCTTCTAGCTAAATGCTGTTTTGATACAGAGAAGTAAGTGTTAACGATAAGAAAGAGTTTAAAATAAATTGTATTCTTATAATTGAAGACTTCATGAAGCTGAATCAATACTTGTTGGTAATTGTTCATCTATAAGTGCACTTGGATTGGATGATTTTATTAATGATCATGGTGATCAAGCAGCATATGCATTACAATTATTAGCAAAAGTTTGCGAGTAAATTCAATTGTTTTTATTTTATTGATGAAAGTTGTCGAGCTATAAAATCCCGGCATGAATCGTATAGGAACTATTTTTTAATTTTCGGACTGACAAAAAAATTGCTGCTGTACTTCGAATAAAATGCTCATTGTTTTTATTTGTAAGACTCAGTGTATTATATTATCGATGATTATTATGTTTGGCAACAATCTTTCGAATGATCCCAGTTGTAACTACAGTTAGAAGAGAACACCATGTGTTAGCTATTACACAAAATGCTTTATTATATACACAATGAGCAGTAACGTAGTATTCATAAGAATACGAAATTATCTTTTATTACCAAGAGATTCTGTTTATATTAGATTAACTTTCGAAGGCTCATAATTTGAAAGTTTAATAATTGTGTGCAACAGAAAATTTCCGTACTAGAGAATAGTTTTTGTTTGAGTTCTAATAAAATTCAAAATGATTCTTATTTATTTAGGAAATCAGATCGTAACCAAAAAGCAAGTGAATGTTATCGAAAATCATTAAAATTAAATCCTTTTCTATGGTCATCTTTTGAAGCATTATGTCGACTTGGTAATATACCTTCTT
>OENM01001354.1:0-36599 GCA_900239745.1 Rotaria magnacalcarata | reverse complement strand
AAATTGCTCAGATCCTCTCATGTCATAGAACGGTCATTGCTAACGATATCTTGCAGTTTTTCGCTTGGAGCATGTTCTTTCTCTGAGACTTCTATGAATGGAATGCAAGAAGCAGTGACAGAGCACGACTGTACTTTTAAAAAATTTGCTCAATAATAAACCCTTTTAGCGTTAACGAAAATTCTCACATGTGGTCAAAACTGTTTATTCTGCGTTGCACTATCATATACCCTGAAACAATTTATTATTCTGCATCTTTTTTTATAGTGTACGCAAGATACAGTCGAGGGTTAAGCGCGGTGCAGCACCTCGCGTTACTTGTATTTTTCAGCTGTAGGGATACAGGTCACGATGATAATAGTTCAAATTTTTGCACACGATGATTGAAGCAATCGGCAACATAGAGATTACCGTGACGATCGAAGGACAAACCATTGGGATAATGCAACTGGTTTGCTTGTTTTCCTTCACCGTTTCCACCCACCAGAACACTTCCATTTGTGGCTCCTTTGAGCCAACGCATTATTCGATGATTTTCTTCGTCGACCACATAGACAGTACCCAATTGATCGACGACAACTCCCCGAGGTCCATTCAATCGTGTCAAATCATTTCCTTTGCCTCGACCACCAGCCACAACAATGCCAACTTTCGCGCCCTCTATCCACTTCATCACACGATCATTATTAGTGTCCGACACGTACACGGAATGATCTCGATCGACAAAGATGTATGTGGGCCAATTGAGTTGATCGAGATGAATACCTTGTTTATTGTCACCTGCTACGTCTGTCCAACGATTTTCTTTCACTTGCCATTGTCTGACAACATGCTTTTTATGGTGAGAGATATAGAGAAATCTCTGATCATCCATCGTCATGCGCGAACAGTCGATGTTCGAGATGAGGATTTCTGCATTTGTGCCACCTCGACGAGGCCATCGCACCACTCGTCGGTTGTCATAGTCGCAGATAATGAGACTGTCGGTGTCAACAATTACATCTGTTGGATTATTCAACTGATCAGATTGGCTTCCTTCTCCATGTCCTCCTGCCACCACTTGGCCACTCGTCGCATCCGACGTCCATTTCATAATACGATGATTCGCGCAGTCAGCGACATAAACAGTGGCGTCTTCGTCTACATAAAGACCGTGTGGTTCAGAGAGTTGATGAAGTTCAGTCCCATTTCCGTTTCCTCCCGCCACAGTTACGCCATCCTGTTTCCATTCAGCATTCGATGAAATATTAGTGGAAATGCCACGTAGATGTGAGAGTACTACAAGGACAAAAATATGTTCAGAGAGAAAGAGAGAGTAGATGGAGTGACTTGGGGCTATCCATGAAGAACCTGGATAAAAATCAAGGGGGGAAACCACACGGGTGATACCCTCGGCACCTTAGCACCTGTTCAGCACCTTAGCACCCACTTCAGCAGCTAAAAACCCGTTTCAGTACTCATCAGCATCCTTTACTGTAAATCCTAACTTAATCATAGGAAGTCTACTAACAAAATCTAACTAAGTTTTCAACCACAGTGATAATGCTTTTATTTAAACGCAATGAAAACAGAAATAATAAGTTGAAAAAACAATTGTTCAATAACAGGTGAAACTCTTAATAACACTTGACTCAGATGATTTCGCCGTCGGTTTTTGGTTTCTTAACGTGTATGTATGAATCAGTTTATAGAACGTTTCTCGTATTTCATAATAATCGCCATGCTGCTAACTTATACAGCTCTTTGATGGAAATTCTGAGACGCATAGAAAAATACTTGTTCATATATTTTGGATTTATTTGATCATAGGTACGACAAGTAACGGTCGTCAAAAGATTCTTTGACTCTTTTCTGAAGGAAAATCTTTTCGCTAAAAATAAGCTGAACCTTCAGTTGTTGACCAATTCAGATTAATAATCTAATGGATTGAAGGTTCGAATATAACACTAATGGAACTTTGCTACATGCCCTCAATCTTTTGAAGTTGCTGATATTATAGTGCACATTTTACCAACAATGGAAAGCAATAAGCGCATTAAAAAACCTCTGTCCTTAAAACTTTGAATCACATATTATATTATGCTGAAGTTTTCATTTATAGAATATGTACGGCTAACGTTGACCACCGAACTCACCTGAGCAGAGGTGCAGCCGGTACCGATACGGATTTCAGATCCCCAGACTTCCCTAGCACCCACCACTACCAGTAGATCGGCCGGTAATCGGTCTAACTTCTTTGCTTTCGTGCTTTTATTACATAAACGTATTTTGAAAACTACTATTGGGCTTAATAACATCATGTAGAGGATATGTAATGAAATTTTGTTGATAGTTGATCACATCGGAGATGAAACGGATACCCGGTTAGCGATCAGTCTGTCAGTAGACGGACCGGTTCGGTCTGGTTTGAGCTTTTCATACCAGTACCGGTGTCGGTCATCAAAAATTCAGACTGGTTCCATCTCTGCATCTGATTCTCAAATGAAAGTTCAGCCTTTTCTCTATCATATGCAACTTCAGAAATGCAATCGAAACCAGTATAACATGCAAGCATGAACGAAGATATGGATGTGTGTGCGACTGTATGCGTATACGCGAGCATGCTTTCGACTGTAATTGAGCCGAACGCTTTCATCCCGAAACCTGATTAAGGATGCGAACATTTTCATTACTTCAACTCTGCCTTCAAGACAGTGAAACATTCAGTACTTTTTGACTAGCATGTGTACTCTTTTTGTCCTGCTTGTTAATGAAAATATGTCTCTAATGTGCTTTTCATAAAATTATGCATGTGTATTTATAAAGTAATGTAAATCTGCCNGACAATGGTTTTGGTTTTGAAGTTTTGGTTTTGAAAACGGTTTTGGTTTTGAGGTTTTGGTTTTGAAAATGGTTTTGGTTTCGAAGTTTTGGTGATATGGTTTTGGGTTTTGGTTTTGGCAATGGTTTTGGTTTCGAAGTTTTGGTTTTGACCCAAAACCAAAACTGTACTAAAGTTAAAGCCGTCTAAAATTTCGACAGTTTTGACTCTTGTTAGTCATGATAAGATCAGTATATCATAGAAAGTTGTTCGTCCATTTGTCTCTCTCCGAACAGTTCAGAATTGGGTGTCTGCTTTTCGTGCATGAAGCGAGTTTTTATCGCTTTTCTCATATTTACTACGATTCACACGATTGAATGAACCAGATCTGAACTCAGTTCTCTTGTAGACCCTATCGGTCAGTCGAAAATAGATGGAAGTCAATCTATTCTCAGAAAGATGTCTCTCAATACGTATTATCATACGAGGAGTTCGAACCCGAATAGAACATCTCCAAAAGTGGTAATTTCTCGATTAGCCAACAACTGCTATATTCATTTCTCCGGCAAGAATGTTAGATTCCTGTTTCATGGAGAGTATCTTGCAGAGATTTCGATATATATTAGTTCTTCGCCAACTAGTAGAACACCGGATTGATTGATTTCAGATTTGAATCAATCAACCTTGGAGATCTTAGTAAATCGTGAGAAATTCTATACCACACGTTTCACGCACAATAGACAGGTGTTTAGTTTTGGACCATTAATCTCTTAGATAACAATCTTTTCTTTTCGTTCTATAGGGCTAGAACACATTGTCTCCAGTCTGAAGACAGCAGCAGTAATCGAGAACTTGAGAGTACGGCAAGCAGACGAACAAATTTCCCTGATATACTCATCCATTCATGGCTGAGCAAAGGCCAACACCCAAACGGTTGAAAATTCTGACAGTTTTAGTTTTAAAATATGGTTTTGGTTTTGGGTCAAAACCAAAACCATTGTCAAAACTTCAAAACCAGTTTTGGTTTTGGTGCATGCCTAATATGAACACATTCAGTACTGTAAACACATTCCAGTATCTTCAGCGGATTGTAAGCATCTTCCAGTAAAATTTATTACTTAGATGCTGTCACGATAAGTGCAATATCTAAGCAACAAAGTTTTCTTCAATGTAATAAAAAAGCGCTCTAAATGATGAGAGGTTCTAGAAAGTGTTGAAAGTGCTTGCATTGGGAACTGCTAAAGGTGTAAGAAAGGTGCTCAAGGTGCCGAAGGTGTTGAGGATTTCAACCTGCGCTAGCTCCCGTACTTGAGCAACACCTCCGCTCTACATGCAATCACAATCAGCCGCAGCTGCATGATACACACATTCAAACAATACCTCTGCCAAGGGGCAACAAACTGATTTCTTTGATTTCTCATGATTTCTAATGGCTTCTGATGATTCCCGATAGTTTTTAACCATCTTCAATCTCTGTTCCTATTCTTAAGTTTTGAAAGTGATTTCTAGCATAGAAATCAGTTTTCTCCTCCTTGACCTCTATCGATCCACACCCTATACCCCATCTCTACATCAGCATCCACCTTTTCCCACATACATACCCGTATTAACATCCTGCACCTATACGCATAGCCGTGCATATTCATACCGAGAGTCATAGCAACACTTATACCCATGACCGTAACCATATCGAACCGAACCGCGCCGGCACCAATTCTAACATTTGCATGCGTAGAACGCTTGGACACTCAAAACCATAAAGACCTAAACCCACAATCCACTATGAATTACACCAACAAACACATCCACACGAGAAAATCATCAAACCATCCCGCTCACATGGATACACATATACTCACATGTTTCGCCCGAATTGGCATCTGCTAAAATGTCTCTGCATCCACATAGCTAACAACACCACCTTTATCAATATTTACACCGCTTGCACAAGCTTATAGTCAAACAAACAACTATAATCACAGCCGAACGCGTACTCACAAACAAATCTAACATTATCTACGCTAATACTAAAACCCATGTGAGACTCGACCAACACCAAAATCGATGCTTCAGAGAAACCGAGATACCCACATCAATACTTCCAGCTACAAGCAGATCCTTGCCGATGCCCACATTAACTACCCACACCCTACAATTTATCTGCAAAGGTTTCAGCCTTAGAAAGCTGATTAATCAAAAGCTGAATATAAAAAAGTATCTGATTCGCTGTACTACTAGTCTGAAGTAACCGGATACGGTTACATAAAGCGTATAACAAGCATATGACACGACGTGTGTTTGTTAACGAGCGGAAGGTCAAATATGGCTGTGGGTGTAAGCGATTAATGCTACACTGTAAAAAGGCAGAATAATGAACGCTTGCCCTTGATTTCTTTTTCTATAAACCCTTGAAGGGTTTATACGCGTGTCATATACCCTATGAAGGGTATATGAGTCGAAGGGTTTGTTATCGTAAGGGTATATAAATTTAAAAAGGGTATATGAAACTGTTTTAAGGGTTTTTTATTTCATAATTTTATTCAAAGTGTTTATTAATAAACGGATAGGCGTAGATTAATATACGTGTTTCCAAAATCAGTTTATTATCCAACAAGCAGGGGTAGATTATTATACGATTCATGCAAATCAAATCTTATTCTACGGCTAGGGGTTGATTATTCTCCACTTTCAGAATAAGCATTTATTATAATACCGTTGAGGGTAGATCAATNGGGTTGATTATTCTCCACTTTCAGAAAAAGCGTTTACTATAATACCGTTGATGGCAGACCAGTAGAGCGATGTCATCAAAAGGGTTGATTATTCTACATTCTCGGCAAAAGCGTTTATTATAATACGTTTGAGGGTAAAGCAACACACGATTTCATCAAAAGGGTTTATTATTCAACGACCAACGATTGATTATTCTTCACTTTCTGAAAAAGCGTTTATTATAATATTGTTGAGCGTATACCAGTATACGAGTTCTTCAGAAGGGTTTATTATTCTACGATCAATGGTTGATTATTCTCCATCTTAAGTAGAAGCGTTTATCATACACTCTTAAAAAATCGGCACTCTATCGAACCTTGATAGTTCCGCCTTTCTCCACCGAACGATTTTAAGTTCCGTAGAGTGAAAAACGTTTCGTGGTCTCCTTTCAGAACTATTTTAAGTTCAGCAGATTTCATCAGGTTTCGCAATTTTGCGCCTGAACTCTTCGAAGGTTCTTGTAAGGTTATTCTTTAACAGTTCACTATTGTACCCCTTTATTGAAGAAAACACTCCATCATATATACTATATGATAAACTTTCAGACAGAGAGATAGTTAGTACTAGAGAGAAAGAGAGAGAGTTAGTACTAGAGAGAAAGAGAGAGTTAGTACTAGAGAGAAAGAGAAAGAGAGAGTTATTACACAGAACAATATATGTTCCTTTGACCTGTGACAAGAGACATGAAGAGAAAACTACATAGGAGAAGAATAGAAGTGATGATATGATCTCACGAAAGGTGAGGATCATAACACCTCCCCCGTACAAAAAGGATGCGCGTCCCGCGCATCGAACAACTATCAGTATAAATAAGATAAAATGAAAAAACGTTTTTTTTTATAAAGTACTTCTTGTGATGTGCTAGAATTAAGAATTTGAGTTGCCACACCTCAATTTCATGATGATAAGACGTTACCACGTCGTCTTTGATCACTGTTCATAATCGTGATAAAATATGATTGTATAAGTTTGAATACATTGTAGTTAGACGACTCGTTCCATAACCGGTTGTAGTTTACTGATATGAGCTCATGTAGATTTCCCTGTTTCATTGTCTTGAACAAAATAATTTTGTTCACCTGTCTTATTGATCACTTGACAAGGTCCTATTCACCGTTCATCTAATTTTGTACGATTAGCACATACCTTCAGAAATACCAAGTCACCAATAGAATAAGACATATCTTTGCGATGTTTATCATATCGTAGTTTTGTTAATTGTTGCTGATGGCGTATATTTTCTTGAGCTTGTTAAAGAATTGTTCGTCGTGTTTTTTGTAAATATTTGAAAAATTTATCCGGTTGAGTTAAAGCGAAATTGCTTGAGTTAGAATCAAAAGGACTCTTTTGTCGTCGACCAAATGCAAGTTCATACGGAATAAAGCCAGTTGTAGCATGGATGCCTGTGTTATAGGCATAAACTACGGACGGAAGATAATCATCCCAATCATCTTCGTTCTCATCATAATACTTTGCCAGCTGTGTACAAAACGTAGCATTAAAGCGCTCGACTTGGTCATTCGTTTGCGGATGATACGAAGCTGAAAATGAATGAGTAGTATTTATCATTGTGGTGATTCTCTTCATTAATGTGTTGTTAAAATGTACTCCGTTATCTGTAATAAGTCGTTCAGGTGCACCATGTATCATAATGAATTCGTTCATAATGAATTCAGCAGTAGCCTTAGCAGTATTATTTGACATCGCTTTTGCTATTACGTACTTTGATAAATTGTCCGTGAGCACTATCTCATATCGGTTCCCTTGTGACAATGTGCGAACAGGACCCCAGAAATCCATATGTAATACTTGAAATACATCTGTTGGTGGAGCAAACGATTTAAGATGACCTGGTATTTTGCTTCGTACGATGTTAAATTTCCTGCATTGTTGACATGATGAGATGTAATGTTCAATTGATTTGCGCATATTAGACCACCAAAATCGAGTACGAATTCTATGTAAAGTGCGTTGCACTCCGAAATGTCCACTCAATGAATGATCATGAAATGCTTCTAATACTGTGTTTAACATTGACGCGGGTAAATAAGGAACCTTGCTCTTGGTACCATCGTTTTTCTTTGTGATAAGACGAAATAATATGTTGTTGTATAGTACATAGTTATCGATTTTCTTTTGGGCATGAATACGTGAAATAATAAGTTGAATATCAGTATCAGTATCTTGTTCACTTTTGATCTTTTCCAAAGTAAAGTCTAAAATTGAGGTAGATTTAAGTAGAAGTGTTGATGTTGTTGGGTGATCTTCGGTCGCGGTTGGTAATGATGAAGCACTTGCAGTTGCTTGTCTTGTTATTGATCGAGTGATGGCAGAAAGTGACTGTTGTTGATTGTCGCTATCAATTGTTTCATATCGAGTAAGATAATCAGGACCGATGTTGTCAATGCCACGTCTATATTTTATTTCAATAATTTGTGGTATTAAATCTTGTAAATATATCAACCAATTGTCAATTCTTTTGTTGCCATAGTTTCGCTTCTTATGCATATTGACCAATGGCTTGTGGTCTGTTTCGATGGTGATTTCTGAATCTCCAATATAATTTCTCAATTCAGTGAGACACCAATAAATCGCTAAAGCTTCTCGTTCTGTGGTTGAATACGTACTTTCAGTGTCGTTCAGTAATCTGGATTTGTAGTAACAAATCTTTAATCCATCAGTTGTATCTTGCTTGAGTACACCAGCAATTCTCAGATCACTTGCATCTGTAGATAAGATAAATGGTGCTGATTGATCTGGAAAATCGAGGAATAGTGGTGCACTTGTCAGTATTGATTTAAATTTTTCGAAGGCATCTTGTTGTTCTTGTCCCCAACGAAATTCATTTCCTTTTGTTCTTGCCCAAGTGAGCAAAAGACTGGTTAAATGACTAGTCATTTTTCTAGTCAAGTCGACCCGTCCCGTCTAGTCTTTGTCTCAAAAACTACTCGTCCACGACTAGTCCGAGTTTTTATCCGTCATGCATACGCGTCCTAGTACTCTGATTGACGACTACACTCTAAAAAAAAATGGTACTCTACTGAACCTTANAAACGCTGGCGACCATACATGATACTCATAAACGCTTTTCAATAGCGTTTCTGAGAGGGGCTCATGGGTATAGTATTTTAATCAACCCTTTTTAGACTGAGTTTCAAAGGCTATATGAGAACGTTTATGTAAATTATCAACCCTTTTCAGGGGTTTATGAAAGTGCAACGTGTCGCAATCCTTTTAAGGATTTATGAATCTGATCAACCCTTCAATAAACCTTCCATAAAGAATACTTAGCGTTAATAAACTCCGTATTAAACCCTTTTTAGAGGGTTTATAACGGGGTTTATGACTCGTTCATAAACGGTTGAAAAGGGTTTGCTACACGTTGCACTTTCATAAACCCTTTTTTCGTTTATTATTCCACTTTTTTTTACAGTGTAGTTTCGCTCGGTTCTTACTGAGTGAGTATTGGATTCTAAGACAAGATCGAGTAAGAGTTTCGACAAATATGAAGCTCAAAACGTAGAGAAAATAACGGATATGGTTTCTTCCAGTCTCTGAGAGTCTACCATCTCCTTGTTAATTATTATAAAATGTCATATATAGCGAGTGTTAGATACATATAATTATAAAAACTACAAATTATTCAGCATATCTCTCTTCGTAGACATTTGTCTATCATCAACCAAGGTGAAAAAAAAATACTCAGTTATTCACCGACCCCTGGAAGTAGTCCATTGTACTCTTAAATCACTCTATTTATCCTAATATTCCCCCTGAAAACGATACTGAAGGTCCACGATCGCCTTGTTAAACCTTATCATAAACCCTTGAGGCAGTTGATGATGTCCATAATCGGTTTCATAAACCTTATCATAAATCCTTGAGGTGGTTGATGCGGTCCATAATCGCCTTCATAAACCTTATTAAAAACCCTTGAGGCAGTTTATGGGGTTAATAATCGGTTTCATAAGCCTTATCATAAACCCTTTAGATAGTTTATGGGATGAACAATCGGTTTCATAAATCTTATCATAAACCCTTGGGTCGGTTGATAAGGTCCATAATCACCTTCAGAAACCTTATCATAAACCCTTGAGGCAGTTGATGAGGTTCACAATCGGTTTTATATACCCTCTCACAAACGCTGGCGACCATACATGATACTCATAAACGCTTTTCAATAGCGTTTCTGAGAGGGGCTCATGGGTATAGTATTTTAATCAACCCTTTTTAGAGGGTTTATAACGGGGTTTATGACTCGTTCATAAACGGTTGAAAAGGGTTTGCTACACGTTGCACTTTCATAAACCCTTTTTTCGTTTATTATTCTACGTTTTTTTTACAGTGTACGACGCCTTTACTGGCCTTGCATCCTGTAAAATGTTGCTCCTCAGACTGAGAGAAGAAATACGGGTGTGCTTGACTCATGGTCGCTAAAGAGAGAGATTTACTGATCATGCTCTGATTTTTTAGAGCAAACAAGCGAATCAAGACGCCGCCAAATTGTAAAATCAGTCTTTTATGATCTGATTTCTGTTGATCAATAATGCCCATATGCTCTTTGTTTCTCTCTTCCTTCTTCTTCGTCAATGATGTATATCTAGTTGCAGAATAGTCATACATTGTGAAAAAAAGGTTCCGTAGATGACAAAAAGCTTGCAAATGTGCTCAAAGTTTCAAAAAAACGAATAAAAAAATACACAGAACCTTTAAAGAATCTTACCGTGTACCCAAGTGAAGATCATTTTTTCTTCGAAACCTTTTTAAATTCCATAGATCAAAAAATAGATTGTGTAGCAAAATTACGAAACCTTTAGAGTTTCGTATTAAATATAATAGTCTTACAGAAAGCCCAGTACGAAACCACGAGGTTTAATACGAAACTCTAAAGGTTTCGTATTTTGCTACAAAACCTATTTTTTGATCTATGGAGCTTAAAAAGGTTTCGAAGAAAAAAGAATCTTCACTTGGGTACACAGTAAGATTCTCTAAAGGTTCTGTGTATTGTTTTATTCTTTTCTTTTGAACTTTGAACACATTTGCACGCTTTTTGTCATCTAGCAAACCTTTTTTTGAAGGTTCCATACAATTCCTTTTTTTTTAAGTGTAGTGTGGTGGAGTTACATGAATTTCGGCCCAAGAATTTTTCGTCCCAAACTTTTCGGCCCGGTCCGAAATTCCAGTGATTTTTCGGCCCAGACCGAAAGTCCGATAGGAATCTTGGTCCAGTTCTTAAATAAATTTAATGAATTAATTAATAATTAGTAAACTTCATTGTGCTGAGCGCCATGACTTTTCAAAAAATCATTCTGCTGAGCAGTATGAATATTCAATAAATCATCTTGCTAAGCGGTATGACATAGTGCTGAGCAATATGACATGGTGCTAAGCAGTATGAATATCAAATAAATTTATCGTGGTATCAATCCAATAAACATTTTCCTTGCTGATTATATTTCTCTGTTTATAAGCATTTAATCTACTTGTAGTAATTTATTTATTTACTCATAGATATTGAAAAAGATTGAAATAAACTACTCAGTTTAAACTGAACTGTCACATTTGAAAGTGCTGCGAATCATAGAACATCATCTATCGAATAAAATAATGCTTGCAGAACATCGTCTAATTGACTAACGAAATACATCATTCCTAAATCGTCGTTTATACAAATTACCTAACAATTATCTCACGCGACTATCACATCTATACCGAATTAAATAAACACTTCGAAGTGGTATGTCATACTGCTCAGCACCATGTCATATTGCTCAGTACTATGTCATACTGGTTAGCAAGATGATTTATTGAATGTTCATACTGCTCAGCACTATGAAGTTTACTAATTACTAATTAATTAATTAAATTTATTTAAGAACTGGACCGGGCGGAAAGTTTGGGACGAAAAATTCTTGGGCCGAAATTCCGGACTCCCGTGTGGTATACATATGTGTCATTTCTTTACTCGTAGTATTTTTTTGTCTGCAACTCGAGCCTTTCTCAAATAGAGCTAGGCGATCCTCTGGTTACTCACTGACGCAGTGAGTCTAATACAATCAACAAAACATGATAATGCGTATCTTTCTATCGATATTAGTAACAAATCGATTGAGAATTTGTAAGTCTAATATTGCTGAAATCTATACTCGACTCGTCATTTTCTAAATACATAAAAAGAAACAATACTCACCATTCGTTGTAGTTATTATGGTTGTGATTTCCGATGTGGTAGTTGTGGCAATCGTAACAGCGGATGTCGTCTCGACTAAAAGAAAATTAACATTTTGTGATTATGGATTCATCAGAAAAGTACGATGAATGTAATTATTTTCTATTCTTTATGAATTCGAACGAGCCTGAAATGAGACCTGTATGCAATCGTCTCGGATATATTCTTTTCGCAAAGACTATCAATGCACAGGCAATGAAATGTCCTGACATAGATGCACAGGAAGACAACCTAAATCAAAGGAAAGTGACCGTCTCTCAAAACCAATCAACATGTTTGGTGAAATGCTCCGGCTATTTTAACATATAATATGTCATGTGCAATTATGGCTCATTATTTCGCGTTTTTGTAGAGCGCAAACTTCTACATCGGCGTAGCTTATTTTGAATGCATTCGACCTGGTTTCTGATTACTTTGCTTCCAAGTCCCTTCACTAATCCTGGTCACTCTGAGAAAGAGGGTGCCCTTGCATCTCTTTATATTCACATTTGAATCGATAGCCAGTTTAAATTGGCCAAATTGTTATTAGATAATCTCAACTGTATCAGGCTTAGAGGTAGTAATAGTTATCAAGGAAGAAAGGTCTTTGAAGTCGATTAAACTTCTTCAGGGGTGCACGGTAGGCAGTATAAAGGAACACTTGAATTGTTCACATGTCATGCCTATTAGAAATAGGGGTGTCAGCGTTCCCCGTTCCCTAGCGTTCCGTTCTTAGGAACGGGAACGCATCTCAAACTGCGACTTTAAAGAGATTCCAAGTGACTCGAAGTTTTTATCCATTATTATTTATCATTTTAGTTCATGAACGTTTTCCGTTCCCGTTCCCAGAAACGAGAACTCAGATAGCGTTCCCATTCCTAGGAATGGGAACGGGAAATACGTTCTCACACTTAGGAACAGAAAACTCCAATTGAATTTCCTATCGAAAGGAATAGGAATCTAGAGATGCGTTCCCATTCTCAAGAACGGGAACGAATTTCGCGTTCCCGTTCCTAGGAACGAGAACGTTCATCGCGTTCCCACTCTCAGGAACGGAGCGCGAACGCGACACCCCTAATTAGAAAATTCAAATACAAGGAAATGTTTTTTATAGTCTGCCTGTCAACTGTGGAGCAGATCAGAAACGGTGCAAAACCAATTTTTCCGTGATACCTGTGACTATGACAGATAAAACTATTCAAAATACTCTGACTCTGTTTGGATGCACGTTTTTCAGCTGAGATAGGGTCGGGAAAACGTGTTGTAATAATACGATCAAAAATGAAGCCTTGCAAACATGAGAAAATATTTTACCAGGATGAGTAATCATGTTCTGAAGCGTTGAAGTACTCAATATTGCGAGATCACTGAATTGTGGAAGTGTCGTATGATTGTTGTTTTTGTGCGACATTGTCGCCAAAGTCAAATTCAAACATGTTCGACAATTGATTTTCGTCGTTGGACTATCGATTCGAGATGAACTATGCCCAAGGAAACGAAATATTCTATGCAACATCTTTCGAGTACCTCGACTTACCGTCGTCGCAGTAGTCGCCACAGATAAGCAGAAAAAAACATGAGTGCTATCACTGCAAAAATCGCTACTATGATGTACTTGCATGCGACTCGTTTATTCGATTTTAAATCACTCAATCTCGCATAATGCACGCTTTCATTTTGGTTTTTGTTGTATCTCATCTGTCAAAACCGTACAAGATGCACCGATACAAAATTCGTTGTAGAACTAAATTTACTGCGCTATAAAATAACGCCAAAGCACATATTTCATGTAAAGGTTAGATAACGCGCATTTTCACCAAACAAAAGCAATGATACTTGATTGATAGATAAGAGTTTACCGATCAAATCAATGAGAGTATTCGTTTTCATCTCACTTAAATTGATACGAAAGACTCGTCGAAAAGACATTCCGATCATCGATCAGCTAGATGATCAATCATTTAGTCTCACAATGGAACATGCATTGATACCTATTCATATAGTCTTGACATTGATTTTAAGTTGAAATTTTTTTTGTTGTTACAAGAAGAAGGCTAGCTGAGTAACAAGAAAATTTGGAAAAGAACATGAAAAGAAGAAATATCTGTTAAAGTGATTTCTTTGATTTCTATTGTTTTCTCTTGATTAATATGTAGAGTGGGGTGGGTGTGAATGTGTTCCTTTCTGGTATACCCACACTCACACTCACACCAATATCCACACCCAAAACAAAAACTTAAACTTTTATCATTCTTCAAGTAATCAAATAGTGATCATAGCTTTTGAAAGTCAATTTTCGTCTAAACTATTTCGGACATCAGAAGTTTAAATTAAAAAGAAATTCTACAACATCAAATTTTATTTTAGTTCGAAATACCTTTTGGTGCAGATTGTTTGGTGACAAGCAGAAACAATCTAACGCTCACTTAATACTTTATTTTCTTCGAATCATACTCGAAAGGTATTGATGCATAAAAATTATCTATTAGCCTCATGACTACTGTTTTTGATACATATCGATACAACAATAATTGAACAGTAGAAAAAGGGTGTGGGTGTGGGGTGTGGGGTGTGGGGTGTTGGTCTGCGTGGGGTGGTGATGTTGGTGTGAGTCTAGAGTACCATATATTGCTGAATAAACCCACACCTACACCCACACCCCACACCCCAATCAATTCTATTACGATATATTATTGAAACATTATTTATTATTCATGGTGAATCAAAATTAAATATGATATGTCCCATTGGTGTAGATCCTCAACAACGTTATGGTCAACCTTATAATGATCAATGGTATTATGATATAAAACTTTCTGCACCACCAACCAAACAATCTATTCTTGTATTAATCGAAACAATAAAAGAACTTAATGAACGACCATCCAACAATCATGATAATGATGATGATGATGATGATGATGATGATAATCATTGAGATAGAATTATTATTATTTGTAGGATATATTGTTTTTCTTTTTTCTTAGTCTTTTGACTTTTGTTGTAGTTTTCCATAATCACCATTTAGATATTTCATTCGAAATTTTTGTTTTCCTTTTTTTGTATTTTTAGTAGTTTTAGAAGAAAATGTATAAGCAATCATTTTTTCCTTCTTATTATTTACTATTGTTTTGATATTTATTCCAATGAATAGTTCATCGGTTTTAGATAACACATTTTCTATTCAAGTATTCAACATCTCCGAGGAACATCTTGAACATGGCTGCCCATTCAATAGTCGACGACAATGTAGTCAATGAAAGAGAAGTAATTGAAATAATTTTTTCTTTGGAAAATACTTCATTACGGGTGCCATTCGCAAAATCTCGTTGCTGAGATGAAATATCGATATCACGTCAGCTTAACACCCATTTCCTTCAATGGAATTTGGTACACTTGATCATTCTATTTCTTTGATATAGAACAGTGTCAAGTTATCTTTAATTGATTTTGTTCAAAATTTTGTTTTGAATTTTATAATCGATTTTGAAGATACTAAGCCACCTGATAAGACTATTTAAGTAATAGTCGAAACGCGTCGTGGTAGCTTTCTACACACCCACACCCACACCCTCATCGATAAGAAATGATTTGTTGTCGAACTCAGAAGTCAAGATTGATGAGAATCAGAAAAGTATTTCTTATACATTCAAAGAAAAGTGGTAAAATAGATTGAGAGAAACGTGTTTGATCAAAGTCAATCATCATCTGGTTGTGGGATGAGTTTGAGGGGGTGCTCGTGTCCTTTTTTTTCACAAGCCGAACAGAGATCATAATTACGACATATCGAACAATGGTAACGTTGACCGATCATTGGATTCATCTTGCATCCATCGCAATAGATACGGGACCATTCGAACTCATCTGCCGACAGAACAGGCAATTGCTCACATTGGGCCCAAATTTTCAGAGCTTCGGCTCCTTTACTTGAGACATAATTACAGCCACGACGTGTGATAATGCTTCCGTCGGCTGAGAGAATGATCAGTAATGGTGACTGAATACCTAAAAAAGAGACACTGTTTATGGACAACAGAATAGAATATTTCACTGACCAATGCATTGAAAATACGTTCTCAATATAGTTCCCGCATTGAAAGGAACAGCAGGCCAGGGCATCTTGGCATGGTATTCATCAAAAGAATGTCCATATCTATCACTTGACACGAAGACCAGTTGAAACGGATGATCACTAGCTTGTAATTCTTTGTAGAACTGAGCCAATGTTAGCGTAAACTCATGATGGGATGTAGGCAAATCAGCACAGAAATACAATCCAATATTTTTCACACCGTCTTTCCACAGCGTTTTTGTCTCGATTTGTTCTCCGTTGTTCGGACCCAATAAATGCGGTATCGAAGCAAACAGTTGTTCCAGTGAGTAGGAGTTTTTGGGAACGAGATATCCCACGAGAGGATGCGCATGCGTATTCTTTGAGATACAATCTTCACACAGATCGATATTGCATTCACTATAAGGGCAGCCACGACGTGAACCGACGAGAGGACGCATGTGACACAGAGTGCAGGCGATACCTTTCCAGATATGTTCGCCTTTACCTGGTGGACGCGTCCAAAATAGACATTTACCTTGAGACCACAGTCGCAAAGCTTCGTCAACGCCATCCGTACAGGCAGCACGACTTGCAAGCAAGGGATAAATATATGAATCTTCATCAAAAAACGCGTAATAACGCAGGCGAAAGAAAAGACTACTAAAACGACGACGAAGAACACCAAGAGCACGAGCAGCATTCATATCAAAAGAACGATGAGTAGGACGATGAACATAAGGATGACCATCGACGCAAGGAAGACGATCATTAGCAAAACCAGTGAGTTGGCGAAGGATGTCGCGATAACCATTATCATACGCCGATTGTAGATTAAATGAAGATATTGGGTTGGTAGACGAGTGAGAATTTGTAGTGTCTAAAAGAGAATATTGAATGAATACAAATGAAACTTTTTCGGGTTGTTTATTTAGGATGGAATCGCTTTAAATTGTGTATTTCTCACTGAATTATTCGATCTGATTATCGGTAGCTTCCAACGGTTTCTAGTATAGCGATCAATTGTCAATGTTTGAAAATTAGAGAAAACTACCGAAAATCAACTAAAATCACGCAGATTAAAAGTGTTGGTTTCCTGCTTTGTTTTGTTTATACAGTGACAGCCGAAATAGGCTCGGTGATTAAAAAAACTAGTTTTATCATCCACAGTTAAAGACCCTCCTTGAAAAAGAGATAATCTAAATAATAAAACAAGAACAGTTTAGACCCGGTATGCTCATTCGTTAGAGAATATTCTTTTGTATGCAGCATGAAATTTGGGCACGATTTAAATGTACTTGTTGCGGATAATAGCGAACGCAACAATGGTTTTTCGGTTGAGAATTCGAATCTTCAAGTAACTCGTATTTTATAAGTTTTAGCGATTTGTTGGGAACTGAAACAACTATCTTTTATTAGAAAAGTAAAGAAGAAGTTTTTTTTAATATTGCTCAATCATATATGTAATACTTGCCGGTTGAATTCAAGTTTCTAGTATGATATGATGCGCGTGTGTGGCTGTGGGCGTAGCCACTGCCTCAGCCACACTCACACCCTTTTGAGATCGAGTGAATGACATATACTTTTCACCCAATTTCCAGTAATGCACTTTTTTGTGTAAAGGAAAATTTAATTTAGTTTTTGGAAAATAATCTACGATGAAGCAGCGCTGAAAAGACTGTATCTATCATGTAAATGCAATGCCATGCTTTCTAATACACACTCTTTTGATGTGATACCATGGTATATTTTGGAAAAAGTAACGGTTTTANAAAATGTATTCTAGAAATGACACTTATGACTAGATTCATTTTATTCTCGATTTGCCTTCTCATTTGAAGTGTAAGAGACGCTTTTTAAAATGATTCAGCTGGGAAAAGTTAAAATGCTCTAAAAAAAAGCTGGCTTTGTTGTCGACACTCAAGCAGTCAGTAATTGAGAGTTCCATATTTTTGATACCAGCTAGCATTAAACTTCATAAAACTATTTCCATCAAAGTATTTTCTTAATTGAGCAGCTTCTCTGTGGTGTCGCTCATGGCTTAAATAGTTTGACTCCTAACGACCACGGCCACTTTTCTTAAATTGATATTAGGTCAGAGCAAAAGCTATCTATTAACGTATTTCTGTGAAGTAATCTACTACGTGCATCATGACAATATAGAGAATTAGGTTTTCATGATGGTAATCCCAGGAAATGACGTTTCATTTTACAAGTTCTTTGGGTCAGCTTATAACTTGATACTCATTTTTATATAACAATGCAAGATGAATCGTTGTGTGCTTGAGGAAATAGCCAAAGCATTGTGAGAAGAATTATACTTTTTCTTGTTTATTATTTGAGCATAGCGACTTACCAGAGTTCAGTATCGTCCAAGGCTTATTTTTATGACAACATAGCCAGTATTGCTCTTCGAACAGCGCACATGTTTTCGGTGAACCGTCGTCATTTCTAAAAGAGAAGTGGAATCAATAAATAGAGCGTCAAAGGAGCATCTTCTAACTTTGCTAATCGAGATGTCCTTTGTCCAGTGATTGACATTAAGAGAAGTTCATTGTTGCTCCACAGAACGAGACGATTCCTTGTGCTTTGAATATGTTGTGACAGATTTTCAATGAACAGCTTTTCCAAACATTTTCCATTATTGACTTGGTACATCAGTAACATAGATTCTTCGTGGTATATTACAAATATATAGTCGGCATCTTCTGAGAAACATAACGCATCGCATGGTTTCTGAAGTTGAATATCACCACGCAACATTTCCTTTACGTCATAAACAATCAATTTGTTCACAGTTTTGTCATATAGAACGATACGGCTATTTTTGATCTCCAAACGATCAGCACGTCCTAGAGAGATTTTTGTGTTGCCGTCGCATATATTCCATAAAAAAGCCTGCTGGTCGCGGTCATAAAAAACTAGACTCGCTGGCAGAGCGTATATTTTATCGATTTGAACAGGTTTGTTAAGCATTGTTACCATATATTCAATCGTACTTTTGTTCGAATGCCATACAGCTACGGTGGAATAGTCATCAGATAAAATCAATAACTTGAATTGTCCAGGCATTACTGTGCTCAATAAAGAACGACACTCGAATTTGATATCGGCAATGCTATTTAGTTTGAGTGATAACTTAGTTTCAATATGAAAAAGCTGATGTGTGTTCCCATCAATGATAAAGAATGATGATGCATCTGAATGTATTCCTACCAAATCGTGCTGTAATTTTCTTGTTTCAAATTTAAGTTTTGGCGTAGAATCAATTTCGTATATTGAGAGAGTATTATTGGATTCAACAATCAGAATAAATGATGCGACGATGCAATACTGTGTGACTACACTGGAGGCACAAATATTCATTACGAATGATAGACGATTTAAAAATGTATATAAATTCAGAGTACTAGAATACCGAATAGTTACCTTAACAAAATAAATTTTCACAGCGATCAATACTCACCTTTTTGTTTTGTCGAGTGTCACCACAAATTCGCCTTGAATTTGCAAGTGATTTATTGATTCTTTCAGTTTTGTATTTTCTGTAAGAGTGACTGATTCACCAGGTAAATAATTCATCATTGTAACACTATACTTCCGTAGCTCGCCATTCCCAAGGGTACAGAAAACAGTGACACCGTAGTACAAGTCTACAATAAGGAATTCATGTACAAGAAATGCTATATAGAAAATACTCACCTATGTGACATGCACAACAAGAAATCTTATGGTCGAGCTGTAGATAAGCGAATAAACGATACATATGCAAACCTTCATCACACCGCCACTCAAAAATATTGATTTGCGATGCATTTCGGTTGAGAAAACACAAAAAATTACCAAAAATATTTGAGAAATCATATAACGAAACTTCAGTATCGCACAGGATATTATATTCACCGGGGATAACGAAGTGTTTGCCACACGAGTGGAGGATAATAGCGGACTCAACAGTAAACCATACGAGTGCAGTATCAAATTTACCGATTAGCGATTGTTGGTGGCAAGCAACGCGACTACACGGACTACTGAGAGAAGGTAAATTGCCAATTTTTTGGAAGGAATCGCTCTGAGAATCCTCATGATTGTTGAAACGATAAAGAGAAATATACGATTGCCCCTTGTCATAATAAGCATCAGTTGTACCGTTGAGAAAGATGCTCTCTTTTTCGAGTTTCTTCTTTAATTTAGCGACAACCTTGTAGGACTCGTTTTCCGCACGTAGGTAACATACTACACCAGTTTCAAGTGTGACTTTGACTAAAGGGTTGCCATGTGTGACAGGGAAACTAGCACATTCCACAATGGGGTCCTCAAATTCATATTTGCCAGCTAATTTACCGTCCTCCAATTTATAAAAATCAATCGATTTGCTGCGTTTCGAACAGACGAGTAGTACGTCCCTCGAAAAAAAATCAATATGTATTATATCATTAATATCCATCTGAGCAATGTATTCTTCGCGTTCATCATACTTGCAAATTAGAAGAGATCGTCTAGAATAGATACAGAAGTATGGATAGTGTCGTTTGAGCGACGTGAATTCTTCATTGGAAGGCCATGCGTACTCGTCAATTTTTCCATTCATAAAGTACATAAGAATTTTTCCTGGAACTAGTACGAATAAACCTTCATTGGACAATTTAATGGCATGGGAAGCACTAACCGAATATTTATTTACACAAGAACTCGACGATCTGGTTTCATTGTCCAGTACACGGAGCTTACACTTGCTCAGGCACTCTTGGAGCAGAGTGTAGGTAAGTTTTGGTAATATATTGAAAAGAGGAGCCAGTCGAGATGATATTTCAAAGGCAAAATTACTACTATGTTTGTCAAAAACCGAAGAACAAGACTCGCATAGCCTGAGAAGAAATCGAAGTTCGCGATGGATCATAATATTACCAGCGCATTGATTGATAATATCGTTTATCTTGTATCTGGAGCAGAGAAGAAAACTTGATATGCAGTCGTAGTGAAAGAGGAAGTACGGCATACACATAGGATACTTAATATGCATATACAGTTGATTAATTCGTCGCATATTGTACACATGTCCTGTGCCCTTTTTATGCTTCACATATGGTTGCTGTTTGATAAGACATCGAGTGACAGGAAGAGGAGACGTCAGATTGTATTTCTTGATTAGTTTTTTGGATTTGATTTCGAATGACCGAGTGTTCAAATCCAGACCATTCTCAGTATGGCCTGCATAGTAAGCACGTCGCACACACTCGACATCCACTTCTTCTTTACCATAATAAGAGTACGCCTTGTGATATCGGAACATTCGATGATAACTAAATAAAAAGAAATACTTTGAAGCAATTCTTGAGACAAGTCGAACAATCACAAATGTCATGAGTCAAGCGACGACTCGCAATAAATGAAAGGTTTCATTTTCTCGTCTCTAATCGTCAATGACGTTGCTGTGCCATTTTAAAAGTGTACTTGACTTTTAATACATATCATAAAATGTTCTCTTATCACGTGCATAACGGACTTCAGCGTCAATTTTTCCACAATTATACTAAAATTCGTTTCTCAGCATTTAATTTAGTCGAAATAAATTGTCTTTCGTGATTCATTAAAAGTATTAGTGTTTAAATTTGCTCAAAAGTACCCAAAAAACGAGGATAAGAAGCAATTTTTTCCATTATTTTATCTATCAACTTAATATTTTGCGTAAATACACGTTAGCACTTAGTATTGCTTAGATGAGAGATGTCTACAAAGTGAAGTTTTCGGTTTCCAAAAATTGCGAATAAGAAAAGTAACAAACAGTTGTTATAGTATAATATTTTTCAGTAACACTGAAAAACAACATCTTTATATAATTTATGCAGTTATTAACTATCATATATATATATATCAATTCGCTGTGAACTAATTACTATTCGAGACTCTAAAGTAGATTATCATCAATAAATGGCTTCCTGTTTTTGAATTCTGGTAGAAAAAAATTACAAGATTCATAATAATATCTCATATTATACTTTTGATTTGCTACTGATTTTCACGTTTTAATTATCTAAAAGTAAAATATCAAGACTGTTACGGTGAATCACACACATAAGTCCATAGCAAACATCACTTGAGAAAAGATGACAAATCATTAAAAAAAACTTGATAAACGAACGAGGCATCCTATTCAGAAGATCTATTGCTTTATATATAAGGGAATTAACTGAAACTTACACAATTATCTAACATCTTTAAATAGCCATTTCATCAATCATGATAATGTGTCCCACAATTTCGTTTTTTTCCATAATTACAATTCTTTATGATGTGGCTGATCAAGCTAAGTTACATATTGTCTTCAAGTCCCAGAAATAGTTCTATTCAGGTCAATGCCTTTATATAAGACACAAATACTTATTTATCCTGCTTTCGTTTCTAATTATGCATAAGATGATCTTTCAAACGAAAATAATTAAATATATAGATTGAAGATCTATCGAGAATTTCCGGATACGTGGAGGATAATGAACATCGAATGCATTTCAGGTATCGTTCTGCAAGGTTATGAATTCCAGTACAGTGTCTTACGAGAGTTATACATTAGTCCTACCCTTTACCGGCCAACTTTCTAGCATTCTAATTATGTGAAAAGAATGACTTAATTCATAGAATTCCTTTCATCCTTCGACTCAGGGCACATTGCGCAAGCACTACTCTTCCTTAGTTTTCTCGTAATAAAGTCATCTCACTCAGTATTCATATGACCTCCAAGTGAATTTATGATTTCGTAGAGAGAAAAAAATTAAATATTAGAACAAAACCTTTAAAAAACTACGTAGTACCTGCATTAGCTTGAAAATATGCAATTGGAATAAACAGCAAAATAGGTTGCACTTACAAGTAGATAATGGTCATATTGTCGACCTCTATCTCCACCATATATTTGTGCATATCGTTCCTAATACGAATCCAAAGAGTATTCGGCAGTCGAAAAATTTCAATCGGTGGCAAGTAATGAACAAAAACGGATTGTAAAACTTCGTCGTCAACACTAAGCATATCCAACAATTCAGTCTCGCTCAAGCCTCCTGCGTGCTGTAGATAAGTCATCGCTCGTCTGAACAATACTTCACCGTGCTTCATGGACAACTGATTGTATAATTGTTCAATAGCATCTCTTGTGCATGTTATATTGCTCAAGGTATCTAGGTTTGCATCACCAAAGGAGTGCCATGCCAGAGTAATATCATACAGAAGTGAGAGAAACAATGGAGTTGGTTCATTCCATGAAGGCTTTAGTTTCGACTGTAACCATTCCCGTTGAAGTTGTGTTAGACGTCGCTTATCACGTTCTAGCCATTTATCAAGGACTTGACTAGCTAGATTTTCATCAAGCTTTGTTATCTCGATCATGGTGGCATTAGAAAACATAGATCTCAGACCCTCAAGAATATTGTGCTTATCTATCTTCGGTATAGTGGACAGAATGCACTTGATATTCTGTGAGTAGTTCATAGGTAGCCACTTCGAACAATCGTAGTCTTCGACTTGGAGTTGATCAATGGAATCCAAGAGGAGAACGAGTTTTTCATTCATCGGAATCTGTTCGAGAATCTTTTCAAGTTCCTGTTTTATATCTTGTATAATCATTGAGTCATCTATAATAGGCTGCTGGAAACTATAGATAGCAGATATTTGTTGAATGATGGAAATGAGTGGTCGACGAATGTCACTCGTGAGCGGTGTAGTACCAAGAAAACGGATAATGACTGAGATTGAGCCCTTAGTTTTTTTTCGAAACCAGTTTGGAGCCTGGAAATGGCAGATATGAAATTGTGTTGGTTCAATGTGTGATTTACCTCGATAGCTATTTGAGCCATAATGGATGATTTTCCTGTACCTGACTCACCATATATCGTACATGGTGGTCCTGATGCATCCGATAAAACATAATCTTTGATCTATTAAATTGTATCAAAAAGACATTGTAATGCTAATCAACTTTCTACCTTCTGCATTAAGTCATCTCGAGGACAATAGTTTTTATTGAACAGTTTACATTGAATAGCGTGCTGAAGAGCTTCATCGTAGAGAGCATCTTTCGGTCGGCATTGCTTGATGTAATAATCGATTTGTTCCTTGATAACTTCGTAGAATTTCGCTAGAAATTTCTTTAAGTATTCTCTTTTACTTGACTCGTCTTTCCACTTCACCTGCAAAGGAATAACGGTTAATTTGATAGTATTCAACATATTTTTTTACAAACCTTATATGTGAATATATTTTCTTCAGGGAGTATACTTCTAATATATGTCTTCATTTCATCGAGCAACGTTTGCGTCTCTAGATCATTACTTTCAGTAGAATTTGACTTTTGATCAGTAAATTTTGATTTGAGTTCTGGTTCCAAGCAAGAAATGTCTTCAATCTCTCGAAAGAAGACGACCATTCGTTGTGGGCAATTTTCATTGTTTTTCAGTGCTCGATAGATTTCTTTGGCCGTTGCTGAACGCATGAGTTTTATACTGAGAAGTAAAACAAAAAAGAACTTACTTGAAATTTGAAACTCATTTCGTTCACGTTCACTAATTTTCATATTTGCGAAACAGTGTTCAGAAGCGCAACGCAAGATTCCTTGCAGCTTCTTGTTATCCTTTGCCCATTGTTGTTGTGCTGCTGGATCAATTGGTAGAAGAACGTAGACATGCTCGATTGACTTTTTGTCTGATAGATACGCTTGATTCGTGTCCAGCCGATAAGCTTTATTAAGAAGATTCTTATCTTCTTCATTGAAAACGAAGCTTGTGAGTTCCTCAAAGAGATGTTCTTTGATGCGTGTGGGTAACATTCGACCCCCATATCGATGACTCAACAGAATCTTAAAAATCTACGTTTGTTGTATCAGCTACATAGCAATAGATAACTCACAACACAATTGGTAGCCAACGAGACGTGACAACATCGATCGAGTTCTTGTAAACATATGTCTTCAGTGGAATGATCATTTATAGATTGATCTGGTATACCCCAACGCATGTCAGAATACTGAAAAAAATCAAATTCATTAGTAGCGTTAATTTTATCGATATAACAGACGTGAAACTGTAGGTTGTAAGTTTGTAGGCAATGCTTTTGGAGCTTGGGAAAGACATCCTGGATGAGGGCATCACGTTCATCGATTGTATCTTCAAATGACGCAAAAATGATTTCAACGTCGTCTCGTTAAGAGTAAATTTACCTGTGAAGGTTGAGCTGATGAAAATTCGCACTGAGTTTGACTTATGGTCATGCACATCATCGAATACACCACGATAGAGTGATGTGGATTTGTCATCGAAATTACGCGAATGATCTATTGACATTTTGACAATTGTTGAATCTTCTGATATAAAATGAACACATGTCGATGCAGAATAATTGATAATAACTGTGCTTATAACGATTCTCTTTAGTGCTCTAAAGTTTTGAAAACTTGACTTCAATTTCAGATTATAACGATCGAGCTCGGAAGCTAAAACTAAGAAAGGAATGTCAAGAGACATTTTTCGAAAATAACACATTTTCTATTCAACGACAGTGTGCTTCGATTTGTGACCTGCTGCAAAGATGGAATCACATATTTCGACTACAACGGTCGAATGTCAGCAATTTCGATTAATTAGAGTATGGTCCAGATATATCATGAGGGAAAATGCTTGGCTTGAATCCGTTATATGCTGAAAATTCTTTAAAAAAAGACGAAATTCGGAAATCTGAACCGGCGTCAGTTCAGTCCCATCTTTGAATAATATTCTTTTTCTGTCGATTGCTTTGATCCAAGCTGTATCCGAGAACTGCCTGCAACATTTTAATGATCGACTTTTGAAATTCAGGCTATTGAATTTTTTTGGAAAAGTTTTCATGATTTTCAGTTCTTCATTCTGATCCAAAAATATCAGCGATGTCGCACAAAACATTGAACTGATGACATCAATTCGACTAAGGCAATATCTCTAGGGTGTGGGTGTGGGTCTTCTCTTCATTCTCGCCCATGTGCCCACGCCCACACCCTGTTATAAATCCTCTAAAAAGGGTTTAATATGGAGTTTATAAATGTTACATACTCTTTCAGGAAGGTTTATCGAAGGGTGGATAAGATTCATAAATCCTTAAAGGGATTGCGACACGTTGCACTTTCATAAAACTTTTTTTCTTTTTTTCTTCCACGTTTTTTTTTACAGTGTGGGGCTCAAGCTCTAACTTACCAGTCTCTATCTCAATCCAACTGGTTCCACTCGAGGAAGGTCTTCAACACAATCCAATTTATAAGTGATTTCAACTGCACCGACCACTGTTGAACAAATTGATCGCTCTGATGCTCATATCCTATGTTTCTTCGACAATTTGAGCAACGCGAATTCTGTCTTGACCATCTAAACTAGCTCATCAGTCTCAAGCTTACTTTCACTGCCCTCCAACCTAGTCTTAAAACTATAGCATTCATGAAAACCCTGTTCCAGCACAGGTGCACCCTCAGGTTAAGGTTTTTCAGCCATGTTTTGGCACCATTCGAAAGCCCTCGAAAAGGGGCTTTCGACTGGTACATATCTCGCCGTGGTTGGGAATTCTTCTGGTTCCCACAATATGTCCAACAGTCGTAAAAAACCTTATTTAGCGCAGGTGCTGTCTGATTGTGCAAATCAGTGCACCCTTCGGCTACGTTTTTCGGCCATGTTTTGGCACCATTCGGAAGCCCTCGAAAAGAGCTCTCGAATGGTACCTGTCTTCACGCCTTTCAGCTTACTTATGGTTTAATGGCTATGAATTGCCATAGGAAAGAGACGAGAAAAATATATTCTCTGATTATTATGCTGCAAATGAAATGTCAGGTTTGGGTGATGGATTTCGTTGAAAAACATTGTTTGGCATCGTAAGGAAGCATTATGTAAGCGAATGGGAGCATATGTGTCGTGGGCCGATTTCAAGTCTTATCGACCCCCCTCCTTTTCAATATCATCTCAAATGATTCAATTAAAACAATGTCGAAAAGATTCATTCTTAAATACAAATGATAATTTATTTCTAACGAAAATCGTAAAAGTAGAATATAACATAGTTTGATTTTACTAATTAAGGTTCCAAAACTTGAGAACTTTTCTAAAAGTCAGACAAGAATTACGTGAATGACAATAATAATTGTCTCCTCACTCACTTTGATATTGGACACAATTTTTTTTGTGCTTTATTTTGTTTTAAAACAGAGGATTTGCTTACCTTTAAGTCATTTAATAATATTTTTAAAATAAAAATAAATAGATTCTCTAATGTGGAAAAATTTCTATTACTTGAAAAATAGAGAAAAGGATGTTTTATTATTTGCGACGTAAGTATAACCAAAATCTTTATGCCTATATAACAAAGATAAATAAATGACGATAAGGAAAGATTTATTCTACGGAATAATGTCACATTTTACTTTCAAAAGCATTTCAAGGTCGTCAACTAGCGAGGGTGTCGGTGATCCATTTTTAATTCAGCCTAGAACCACACCCATACCCACACCCACCACACACCAACATCCGTACTAACAAGTCGCTAATGGACGTGCGATTTGTAACAAACAGCTATGAATGATTTGTTTTTCAACGTTATCTTATTTCCTAAATTATTAATAATGAACATAAAGATTGGTCTATATCAAATGTTAAATTGCAAACGACAATTGAACAAGAAGAGAATTTTCGCCTGTTCACATTAACACATGATGAATTCGATCATGTTCTTTTATATTTACAATCATTTATAAATTATAATTCTTATATAACATCTCCATTTGTACTTAACGTAGCATTAACCGATGAACAAAAACATGAATATGAAATCAAAATTTCATCATGTTTAAATTAAATAAATAAAAATTTTGATATTATACAATGTCGTGTTGAATCATATATGATTGGTTTATAGATTTTTTTCTTGGAAATAATCAAATCAACGATATGAAAAATCAAGATGAATTAATTGATATATTCTATAAATATCAACTTTATTCATATAGCGTGTGGGGCGTTTTCGCTAGTGTAAGGAAGACCAAGATCCATATTTACACATTCAAATTTACATATACACTCCTAAATACGCTGTCATTTTTTTAATTAATTAATTAACTATTATAATCTATATGCTATTACTGCCACTTTCACATTAGAAACTGAATTTTCCGGTGTTGCTCTTATTTTGGTTTTATTTTTATTTTGAGAGTCATGGCTCGACAAAAAAAGGTTTTTCTAAAAAACGCGCACCAACTATATTTTTTTTTACATTTTTAATGACAATGTGTTAGAAATGATCTTGACAAGAACATTGACCATTTTGAAAAAAATGATGGACACGATTAGCATCACGAATAATTATATCAACTTGTCGAATTTTAGCGATTAACTTCGTTACTGAATCTAACAATAGAAATAAACGAATGATCATCAGAAATCAAAGAAATCAACAAATGAAACTTACGACAATCGCCACAAATACGAAGATTTTTAGTTACTTGAATAATTGATGGGACAGGTCGTTGAATTAAATTGAGTCCAATTGCTAATTTTTCACTATGGCCACATAAAACCGATTGAATAGTTTCATCATTATTAATTGGACGAGTTATCCAACTTCCATCAAATGTATGGCCATGTTGAATTAATTCAACTGCTAAACGGTCAAATTCAGCAAAGATTTCTGCTGATCGTGGATGAGAATGATCGTGAGCTGTGAATTGCTAAAAGAAAACAATAATTTCGTCTTTTTTCTTTCGAGAAAATATATCTTACCGCCAATTCACCATTAATTTCAGTCCACGACATACCAGCTTTTACTTTTACTCCTAATTCTTTTCTTTGATAAGATCTAATATCATTAGCTTGTTCATATTCACCTACGGATGAATATACATTTGAGAGAAGAACTGCCCCCGATATAAGTGATTGTTTTTCATCAGGAAACAATGATTTCATGCGATTGTATATCTTGCCACATAATTGACTGTTACGATGATTACGTGCACCAGATAGCATAGCCACTTAAACAAGAAACAAATTAAATCATGATTTAATATTAGTGACCACTCTGAAATATGCGGAACTGAGTTTATTTGTCGAATACTTCAATGCAGACAAAACGTAAAATTATAAATTCTTCTTTCAACGATGATCACATACGCCAGTGAAGAAGATTGGACTCCTCCTGATCCCGTCACTCTTAATGACTATGCTCTTTCCCCACGCCATTAGCAGATACTTCAAGAACTGGACAGTTTTTGATTCTTTTGCGTTGATTAAATATTGAAAATATTATTTTCGGCTATATGTTGTAAGGATTTTATTTCAATCTACGTTTCTTAAATAAAAATGCACTTTCATGAGCTCGTTCCTAAGTGTGAATTCTAAAGAAACACTGAGAACTTGTCTCATATTTTTATAGCTTAGCATATAATTTTATTTGAGACATTTATGCGCTCTTTTTTTTCATCAACGGATCCTAGCGACCCGAGTCGTCGTCGTTCCAGTTTAGTTATTTCATGTCACATAGTATTTTCACTCCACATAGAAAGACAAATTTAATTTCTGAAAATATTTTGAAGAAAAAAACAAATTCATTTAAACATGAATGAGAATTTTTCAGAAGCTATTTAACATCATATTCTGTTCTGAAAACTAAATACAATAATTTCTTTTGCGTAAAATACTTCCTTAAGCTGAGTGGTTCATGGCCAATAGGAGGAAATTTTATATAAAATGATCATTTATGATGTGAATTGAAGTCTGCTCATTTTCAGCAGTAAGGTCTTATTTGAATAATATCAACTTGCTGAATATGAGCAGCGTATTTTTCATTACTTATTTGTAGAACGAGAAATACTGATGTTTTTCTCATTTTTACTTTACGTCTCTTCGTAGAACGATGTTCTCTTCTCACTGGAATGACAATTGTTTTTCTGCATTCATGATGGACGAGCTATCCTTGTAGGATAGATGTATCGCCTACTGGAACAAATACCTTATAAAATTCGCAGATTATACCGATGGAAAACTCATCTTAGAAAAAGTCAACCACAATGAATTTAAGTCAGCCTGACTCCAAGAAGAATATCCCTTTAAAGGCCTTCGACGATCCAGAAGATTTATCGAGTGCACTTCTATAATTAGCTTTTCCTCTATCTTCATCTACGAAATCGATGAAGTTTTGCTTCTTCAGGTATTCTCTGAAACATTTTAATTGTTCGTTACATACAGATTAACGAAAAGCATCCTTTCCCCCTACGAATGATTATCCGCTTGCCGGTATGTTCATGTTAGTTTTATTGTTGTTCTTATATTTTTTTTTGTTTTATTATTTTGTCGACCATAGTGATTTAGCATAATAAAAAAAAAGAAGAAATACTGATGCCATATACATATACATTGAGTGATAATAAACAATAATGAAAACAGCCATAAAAACAAGAAATGAATCTATACTGTGTATACTAAGAGGACGGAAAAGAGCATTAGTAGACATCAAAAACAGAGCACCCGTACTACGAAGTGGATGTGTTTGAGTATGAGAAAGGAATAGAACCATATCTGGCCCTTGTATTCACTTATATTTACATACTCAAGCTATTTTCTCACTTACACTTTTGGAAAAGAAAAACCTCTCGATAATGAACGCGTTCAGTCAGTTCTTCTAGTACTGACGTTAGAGAAGTTCGACTGCACTGTATTCATTTGTACAAGGAAATTAGATCAATAGAAACAACCCATGAGCATTAAATAAAACACAAACAGTTAGATTGTGTGATCGTTACAAAAGCATATAGATCTATGGTTTATGTTAGACTTATGAGAAGTTTTACTGAAAATTCGATAGTACATCGTTACAAGAAAAAACTAAGATTTTTTGTCTGTAGAAATTTGCGAGAGATAAAAAAAATATTTCGATTACTTTTAGAAGTTCAATTATTATCGGATATATACTTACTATACATCACAACGTACGGAGAGTTTGTTTTCTCATAATTATCAATCAATTTTTCTGCTTCGTCAAATAGAAACAGACGACATAAACAATCAATCTAAAACATCGAAGAGAAGTATATATCGTATTATTAATTAAGTTCACAAATTAAAAACCATTGTTGTAATAATTTTTTCTGTTTTTGTAGGAACTTGATTGAAAATAATGCGAGCTTCAGCAAGAAGGCCGGAATGAGAACATGCGTTCAAAGCGCAAATATATGAAATATCATCTCGTTCATTAGTTGGAACATGTTTAAATAATTCAATTGCTTCTGAACCCATTCCATTTAGGCCGTATACATTAACTACAACAAAAAATATATAATATTTTAATAAATCTAAATTTATTTATAGTTACTCATGGAATTATATGTTATAATGTTAGGATTAGAAACAGATTCAAATATTTGTTGTGCTTTTACAAATGAACCAGATTTGCCCTATGTTTTGAGAAAAGTAATAAATGAAATTAATAACTCTAATTCCTCGATACGATGCTTTGAATTGCTACAACTTTGTCGAAAATGCAAAAGAGTTTTTCATTTCAATGAGACACAATTCATCGATTTTAAAATAGTTTTCCTAATATAGAGAGATTTGTTATGCCGCCTAATTCGGAGATCATCACAATGTGAAGTTCCAATAGAAATATTTTTTCATTTGTTTTACTATACGCTGTGTAAGTAGCTAAAAAAGAACGTTTTGTTTAATTCTTTTCCAATATTTTCAAAGTTCAAAATCTTTTATTGTGTAATTCAAAATTGATTAAAAATATTTTCGCGAATTATATACGATTCTATTTAGATCATCTCGTGTGCTCATGAGTCATTTTTGAAGACCTATTTGATCTTTTTGTTTTGAAAGATTTAAACTAGATTTCTTTTAATGCAGCTCGTTCTACTCTTAATCAAAGTAGACTTCTATTTTTTTTCAAAGTAACTAATGCATAATGTAATATGATATTCATGTTTAGAATTAACACAAGAAACCGAGTGGACTGATGTTTAATTCGAATACCTGAGTTATGTTCTACGTAGTTGATGATAAAAATCTTCAGCCATTGTTTCAGCAGCTCAACACTCGAGAAAAACAGGAACTATTATTTCTATTCAAACACACTGTTTTCTGTCTCCAATCAAATCCCATTATCCACGAGCATCATTCTTTTCAACTGTCTTGTTGTTATTCATCTACAAGATGCCGATTATTGTTTTTGAAACTGCATTTTCAAAATTTATTTTTATTAGCCAACTCATTCATTCAATAGTCAAATAAATCTGTTGTATACATTCGTGAATATCTACAACAGATCTTAATCATCTATTATTTTTGTCGAAGGACTTGATAAAACTAAAAATGATTGTTCTCAAATGTAAAAACTTAATCTGCGTGGTCATACTTGTGTTAGTCAGATAGAAATTACGAGAATAAAACGACATTCTTAATATCTGTCATATAATCGTTTCTCGGCACAAATATCTGCACAAAAATGAGAAACTCAACTATTTATAATATGACTAAACAGACTCGTGCCGTTTCAATTTCAGTGAAAGTTCTGAAATATTTAAGAACTTTTTTAGACTTGTTTTAAATATCATACCTTATTTTTTAATCCTGGTTGTTAATAACTGTAAAAGGAAGGTAAGAGCAATGGGAGAAGTCGCCAATATCTGGATTTAAACTTAATACTTACTATTACTGTCTTGAAAAATATACGATAGCTCAGCATCACAAAAGAGTTTATGAAGCACTTCGCGTGAAATTAATGAGAGTCATCGCCTTGTAGAGTTTTACGATCAAAATCAATTTAACTGCGTATTTCAGATCAGTTTGTAACATTAAATTTAATAAGACTAATGTAGAAGACGAAAATAGTGAAGGATAAAACTTCATATAAATTAAAACCCAATCATTTCTTTTTCTAAAAAACGTTTCGCATCCATTTTTTAGATCGTTTGGGATGAAAAACATATTTGACATGATCAAATTATAGATTTTTCTCAATTAATAGTACAAACACTATTCAGTCACATATAGGAACAGTTAAGTTGAAGTTCGGATTGAAGACGTCTTTCCATTCAGCGCAGTAGATTTTTCTACACTCGGAAAAATATTTTGAAATCAAAATTTTTATTGAAAAATGAATTAATAATGAAAAGAACTCTCCGGATTTCAGACACAATTATTACCATAAGATATATTAAAGATACTTACCCACATATTGATCAATGCGTTCTGTATGAATAGTTGACGTTGCATATGGACAGGAATTTGATCAGCAACGGTTTGACATCTTGATAAAATTCCAATTTGGGAACATGCACTGATGGCTATATTGAATACAATCTCATCTGGAACTAGATTTGATTGTTTAATTTCATTGAATATGTTTAAACATTTCAACGGTTCATGATTTATACAATAGCCATTCATGATCGCACCATAAATTACAATATTTTTCTCTCGATTTAACTGAAAAATATGCTCAGCATTGCTAACATCACCAAATTTCATAAGCATGTGTATTGCTGAAGTTAAAACAATAGTATTATTTCGATAAATATCTGGCATTTGTTCAAGAAACTTCTTTCCAATTGTTTTAGCTCGATCATTTGAAAGTTGAGCGCATGAATTAAAAATAAGTGTATAGATCATTTCATTTGGTTTAACATTCATCTTTTCATATAAATCTAAAGCCTTTTCATACTCTTGATTATCATTATATCCTTAAATCGATTAAATAAAATTAAACAGTCAATTAAAGAATAAATTACCCTTTATCATGGCGCCATATGTGTAAATATCCTTGTTTTTCATTTGATGAAAAACATCTTCAGCAATATTAACATCACAAAATCGCATTAGCATGTGTATGGCTGAATTAAATACACCAGTATCATTTTGATCGTAGTTGAGAATTTTTTCAAGAAGTCTTTTTCCAATTGTTTTAGCGCGATCATTTGAAAGATGAGCGCATGAATTTAAAAGAATGGTATAACTTATATCGTTCAAATCCAAACGAATCGATTCAAATAGATCAAGAGCTTTTTCAAACATTTGATTTTCATTGTATCCTAAAATAAATTTATTTTAGTCTTGAAAATTTCTTTAAAACAGACTACCTTTCATCATAGCATTGTAGCAAATAATATCTTTGTTTCGATTAAGTTCTAATATGCATTCAGCATGACTAACATCACCAAATTTCATAAGCATGAATATTGCTGAAGTTAAAACAATAGTATTATTTCGATAAATATCTGGCATTTGTTCAAGAAATTTCTTTCCAATTGTTTTAGCTCGATCATTTGAAAGTTGAGCGCATGAATTAAAAATAAGTGTATAAATTATTTCATTTGGTTTAACATTCATCTTTTCATATAAATCTAAAGCCTTTTCATACTCTTGATTATCATTATATCCTTAAATCGATTAAATAAAATTAAACAGTCAATTAAAGAATAAATTACCCTTTATCATGGTACCATATGTGTAAATATCCTTGTTTTTCATTTGATGAAAAACATCTTCAGCAATATTAACATCACGAAATCGCATTAGCATGTGTATGGCTGAATTAAATACACCAGTATCATTTTGATCGTAGTTGAAATTTTTTTCAAGAAGTCTTTTTCCAATTGTTTTAGCTCGATCATTGCGTATTCGAGCACATGCATTAAATAAAACATTGAGTGTAACATTAATAGGTTCAATTTCCATTTTATCGTATAAATCCAAGACTTTCTCTGGCATTTTATTCGTGATGAAGCCTAATTTAGAATAAATATTTTATAATTATTAGATTAAAAAAATACGTGAACCTTTAAACATTGCTGCATACATCGGATTTGACTTGTTCACAATAGTCGAAAATAAATGACAAGCTTTATCAACTTTATGTGATTGCACTAAAAAAATTGAATGATTAATAAATGCATGTATTGGATAGGAGTATATATAGATATTTAATATTTATTTACAAAAGTTACTGCGAATTAATTTTTTAACGAGAGCAAAATATGACCATCTTTTTTTTTTATTAAAATTTTGATTGATTGAGAAGAATTTACAATTAGTCATCAATAGTTTATTTTTTGTACGCAAATGAAAGATTTTGTATCTTTGATTTATTTTACAATTGTAATAATCATACATCATGATGTATGATTTATTCTCTAAGCTTAGGTTTTATTCTGAACTAGTATTTACCAAAAAAAGAAACTAGTCAAGTTTTTAATAATATTCAAGGAATGATTATAGGCTCTGAAGGTCTTCATTCTAAACACTATATCAGATTTATATATATGCAATTAATGAAAACAATGGATAAACTAATTTTTCTCGTTTGTTAAAAATTGCGTTTTGAATGATACAAAACTTATCTCAGCATTTCGAAGTAACGACAATTTCCATTAGCACGCAAATAACTTACTGTAAAAGTGTATTAATGATGTTTGAATATAAGGATCATTCAATGACGTTGGTGAAAGTTTTTGTAAAATCCTATGACCTTCATTATAATCGTGTAGCCTTATACATGCTTTTATTGCCATATTTTTTGTAAAATCTGTTGAAATGTCATAATGTTCATAGAGAAGATTCAAAGCTTTCTTGTATTCCTTCGAATCTATAAGTGTTTTCATTGTTGAATTTAAGTTATTTGACAGTGCCGATACAACTGAATACGTTTTATTTCTTTTCCCATAGAAAATCAATAAACATTGATATCGATATAATGAATAAATATTTTTATTTAATAGCATATTTTTATTGTAAACAAGAATCAGATTTTCTTAAATGACAAGATACACATCGTACATTCAATATTAAAAACAAATAAACTAAAACAAATTTTTTTCTTCCTTCATATTTATCTATTCGAATAAATCTATTAATTTAGTTTCGAACAAAAGTACATTTATACTCATTGCTTTTTTGTATATTAGTTGTTGAGTGTTAACATTTTAGCTATCATTCATTCGATATTATTCACTAGAATCAAATAAAGTCAATTCGATGAATATTCGATCAAAAAGTGTCAAATCGAATAGTTTGTTTCTATTCTATTTTATTTTCTACCCTATGTAACGCAAAATGAGCGACATCTTTACCCAATTGATCCGTGTGAATAATAGGAGACAATATATATTATAAGAGTTTCGTTGGAAAATATAAGATGAACGAAAGAAAAAATGACGTACATTAAGGGATACACAATAAAAGACATAAAAATAAGAGCGATGTTGGTAAAACTCGGTTTATAATGCGAAGTGACAGTAAAAACTTATAGATTATGAATGACTACCATTTGCCCTAAATTGAAATCCCCAAATCGATCCCCAAAACAAATCTCCATTTGGGGATGACGAAACAATTCTGGTAACCAAATGGGGATTTTAATTTGGGGATATTTTTATCATAAAATACACTGTGCATGCTGTAATTCAATCGCATCTTGCTTCTCGTACTACACAGCATCAACTTTAGAATAAAAGTTTCTAGCATGATCATTGTGTTAGCCAAAATTCAATTTATGTTCTGGTGATCAGAAAGTGATTTTTCACTCAATATTGCTTATGTAACAAATATGACAACTACTTTTGAATGCCTATCATTTATCCCAAAACTGGTTACCACAAATCAATCCCCGAATAAAATCCCCATTTGGGGTAATCAAACGAATAAAGTGAGGATATTGATGTGGGGATTTTTTTTTTATTCGCTAAACATAAGAAAAACAGCTCTACGATGAATCTGGTGACCAGATTA
>OENM01001353.1:13747-36648 GCA_900239745.1 Rotaria magnacalcarata | reverse complement strand
CCCCGTTGAAGTTTTTTTAAAATCGTTATTTTCATTAATTGACTGTATTTCAATAGTTTATTTAATTGATTTCACGAATCAAATGCATATTAAAAAAAAAGCAAAATTAAGTGTTCAGAAGTACAACAAAAACTAAAAGTTTCAAATTAGTATTCAATTTCTTCGAATGTTGGTTTTAACCATTGAGCAAGATCATGTATAATATATATATCTTGTATTTGATCGTTAGCTGATTTGTTTACTGATTGCAATTTCGGTTCATCATGTTCATTTTCATCTTTATCACTAGATAAGATTTCTGTATGAATAATTACTTTTTTCGACTTATGTATTTTGCAATGATTTTTTCTTCTTTCCATACTAGGAAAATATTTGTTGCATATTTCACATGTTCGTTTTGAAATTGATTGTTTAACTGATGTACAAAAATAGTCGAATGGAATTGATGAGGAATTTAATTGTTTGTGAATAAGTTTGTTCAGTTGCAAACGTTGAAATAATGAGCCATAAAATTGATCTTGTTCTGAATCATTTGTAATAATAACAAGACCCGATGAGCCTCGTACGAATGGAACAGGTGATGGTAAAAAACGTTGAGGAAAAACTTGAAAAAAGTTTGAACGCCACTCACCACAACAATCTTGTGAATCACAACGAACAATCTGTAATGTATATTGTGATTGTAACACATGACGATCACACCAACTTTCATCAATATTTGAAGATACTTGTGAAGTAAACGATGAATTCACATAAGAAGTGATCACAGGATGAGAATCAATAACTGTATTTGACCAAACTTCAGCAAGTACTTCACCAGCTTTTTCGAAATTCTTTTTTTCCAATTCAAAATCAATTGTGTTGCCACTGGCATCAAGATGAGTACCAAAATTATCATGAGGTAAAATAAGACCAGATAAATCATGAGATAATGGCGCCATGCGACGCTCAACGGCATTAAATGCTGATTGACCAGGTGCATGAGTAAGTACAAACAATGCATCAAGATTGTGAGTTTTAAATATATCAATTGATGAAGCAAGTGTTTTTGGAAAACGAGGATTTTCATCAGGCCCACCATCGACAGTAATAATAACAATAGATTTAACTGTATTTGAAGAATCAAGTGCAGCCGTGTTAAATTCTTTTAATTTGACCAAATGATTAAAATCATCTCGATGATTAGCTGATACACTTTTATCATGTTTAGCTGAACGAATAGCAATATATGTTGGACCTGAATAACCAACATCTCCAGCATTATTAATCAAACATGCAGCATATACACTAAAAAAGACAACATAGTTTGTTAAATATCTCCTTAAAAGACTACTTTAAGTTACCTTGGAGTTAATTGATGACGGGATGCTATAACAAAGTCGTGATCGGGTAGTTTAATGACGTAATCAAGATGCATCAATAAAGGTGCTTGTTTCTTTGCAGCTGGTAAACCAATAGGCACTTTGCACTTGTCATCTTGTGAAAGAAAAAAAACACAATCATTTCCAAAAAGTGTAGCTAAATCTTTTGCAAAACGAATAGCCGCAGCAGCAAAATGACCATCTTCGTGCTTCTTATGAAGATTATTTTGTGCTTTTTGAAGACGTACATTCACTGTACGAATATGTTTTTTTCCATCAATGGAAAGTGCACGACGAGGTAAAAGACTAAAATTAACATGAAAAAATTTGATCATTTTTATAGTAGTAATTACCGATAATATAAAGTAGATCTTTTAATATCATAACCTTTCATTTTTAATGTTTCACGAAGATCATCAAGTGTTAAACAAGATCGAACAGTTTCAGTTCGTCGTCGATCATCAACAGCTCCACCAAGCATAGCAATTTCTTCAATTGTAACAAGTAAATCTGGACATGTATCATCAACTGAAGGACGTCCTTTATCTTGCCGAAATGATGTTTTTAAAACAAGACCAACTTCTGGATGAGATTCTGCAATTGCTTGTAATTTATGTTTTTTTTTAGCACGTAAACGTTTTGCAGCAGCAGCACTATTTCGAAGACGTTTGAGTTGATACAACATTGACTTCTGTTGTTTAAGTAAAATCTTTAATTGTTTTTCATTTTCAGTTGTTTGTAAACCTATTTGTTTAAGTTGCATAAGTGTTGTAACACGTTCATTAACTCCAGCTAAATCATTACATAATTTTTCTTGAGCAGTACATGGATGATTACTAGAAGTGATTGTAGTAGTATTTGCTGTTGGAATAGTATTTGTTGTTGTAGTAGTATTTGCTGTTGAAATGGTATTTGTTGTTGTTGCAATAGAAGATAATGTACAATCATCAAGAGTAACAACATCAGATTGTGTGCATGAATTAATATTAGAATTATTTGTCCAGAGTAATAAAGTATTTTTTGCTAAATTAAGTTTTTGTTTCGTGGAATATATTTCGATATGTTGTTGAATTAATTCATCATCTTTTTTTATTTTATTCCATTCGACATTCAACAGTTTATATACGTTCTAAACATAGTCAGATGTTTATGTTTTAATAAAGAGACGGTATATTCCTACTTCTTTTGATAAATTCTTATGACAATTCAGAAAAGCATCACGAAACACAATATAACTTTTCGACTTATTAGACGACATATTTTATAACAGGGCTATATTTATTTGTTGTTTATTTCTTTTGAATTTGTTAGTTTTACTTTTCTATCGTCACTGTCTGATCGACGCTATCGTTAGTATCTTTCAATTTGAAAATCTTATTACATTCAGAAAAAAAACATTTATTTCGTTAAATTTATAAGTCATATCTGAAAACCATCGTATTAAAAGAGTGTTACAACATCGTTTAGCCAAAATAATGATTTTTTTAAAATTCTCTAATATCAGAAACCTAAAATCAATTTTTATAATTTCAGTATCGTTTTTCCAAATGACTGAATTACTTTGTTCATCATAAAAATCATCGAAGAAATTACTGAGTATAATATCGATACAGATATGGAGAGATATAGTAATCTTTTTATTTTTATTTATTTCTTCGCTCAAAATTTCGTAGGAAGTTTTACTCTTTGAGGAGCTGAGTTGAAACTCTCAACACAAAAATTAGCAATTTGTCAAAAGATTTGTTGAATTTCTTTTTGAAAAATAGATTATTCACTGCGTTAAACTGTTTCATCTAAAGATTTTGCGAATTTAATTAATTTACAACACTCTCTACACTTAGATGACAATGAAATAACATACGAATGTAAGTCATTTAACTCAATTAATTTATTCTCTCTCTCCCTCTGTCGAATAAATAGAGTGAGCTGATGAAATATTTTTTCATTGCGACGAAATGTGTTGCAACGAACTGTTCTGCGACGAAGTCTCGTGCGACGAAGTGAACGGTCACCTAAATTTCATTAGGGTATGCTTTAAGTCTTTTCGATAATGTAAATATAACTTATGTAAACGTCTTGCAACTGTAGTCCGATGTGGTCCGACATATCCTGGAATTGCTATTGCTAGAAACTTTTTCATTCCAGGCCGATGAAAGTCGCCGAATGGACGACCATCTTGAATGATACAATCAATAGCAGCATTGTGCAGTTTTTTTTTCAAATTGGATGGTACAGATTGCTTGTTCTCATCATGATCTTTTTTTTGTGATTGAAACAAATACTGTTCCATCTTATGAACTTTACCAATATGTTTTCTTAAATTTGCATCAACACGTTTGTATGCTTTATATGTCTAATGAATAGAAATTCGTTAAAATAGACCATTCCAACATAGTATATCCAAAAACAAAATCTGATTTCGTTTGAGAAACTCGAGACATTTATGCATAAGTGAAAGATGTTTTTCAAGATTTAGAATTAAGCTTTATGTTCTTTTTTCTTTTATCCTCTTAATTATGAAGTTCTTATCGGTCATAAAACAGTTAAGATTTTAAAAAAATAGCATAAATTTAAACAAATACGGCATTGATAGCTGTTCGGACCAATATGTAAAAAGAAACTCCATATATCATCTTTAGATGCTGTTGATGAATTTTGATATTCCGCTGAGCTTTCATCATCGTTTCTTTCAGATTCATCGTCGTTATTACGTTGGAGAAGTTAGCACAAGATTCGAGTTTTTCCAGCCCGGATTCGCCTATATGATTGTGTTGATTTTTATTTTCTTTGTGTTGGATGCAGAATTTTGCGCTGAATCGAATGGTGTAATTTTTGGATGGGGTCATCGACCAAAAAATTGATGGTCTCACCCAAGTCATCCCTCCGTGCATATATCGTAACAACACCCAAGTCGAAGAATTTTGGTCGATGACCCCATAAAAATTTGGCACCATTCGATGCAGAATTTCATTCCGAATTCAACACAACGATTTTCAGATCCAACACAGCTAAAGCAGCGAATCCGGGCTAAAATTACTTTCACAAGATTTTAAGAAAAAAGTAGTATTTTCGGCTAAAGTGCCAGGTTTTGATCGGTAACCCCATCCAAAAATTACACCATTCGATTCAGCGCAAAATTCTGCATCCAACACAAAGAAAATAAAAATCAACACAATCATATAGGCGAATCCGGGCTGGAAAAACTCGAATCTTGTGCTAACTTCCCTAACGTCAAATAAAGATCATTTTCTTGTTCATGTACCAAAATCAAAAGTTGATTTAACCAAATATCTTGATAATCAAACATTTAAGTAAGAAAATTTCATTATGATATAATTTATATTTCATCATTTCATATCTTCTAGATTTGATTATACATTCGATGAAAAAGCTTCAAATGATCTTGTGTATCATTATACAGCTGCTCCACTTATTGATACAATTTTTAATGGTGCTAATGCTACTGTTTTTGCCTATGGTCAAACCGGATCTGGTTAGTGAACTTATTTTTCGTTATGTTTCTTTTTTTTGACGATCTCCATTTAGGTAAAACATTTACAATGGGTGGTGATTTATCATCAGCAAAGACGGATTATTCACATGGTATTTATGCACAAACAGCACGTGATATATTTCATCGTTTATCACAACCACAATATCGTAGATCTGTTGAAATATTTATTACATTTTATGAAATTTATTGTGGCAAAGTTTTTGATTTACTTAATAATAAAAAACGTTTACGTGTATTAGAAGATCAAAAAGGTCTTGTTCAAGTATGTGATCGACAAGAAAAACAAGTGAAATCCGTTCAAGAGGTATTAAATATCATTCAACGTAAGTCAATCGTTTTTTTTAAATTGGAATATTGTTCTATATGAGAAGTCCTTTGAGTAAGAATAAATTAACATTTCTCATTCTTTCGTGAATGAAGAAAAAAATTTAAAGTATTTATCGTGTATTATTCACTAAAACTCTTTTAAAAAAATTCAGTCAGAGTTAAGGACATGAGAATTTTATTATTTTTTTCCGTTTTCACAAAAAATGACTATTTTTTACTCAATAATTTAAATCTGCTGATAAAGCATAGTCAAACTTGATCTATCGTTTGTTTTACAAGTCAATGTTCAATTGTTCGCGTGGGCAATGCAAAAACAAGTTAAATTTGTTGTTATTTTTCGCTTGTTTCCCATAAACCTATTCTTTGAGGAAATCTCCATTTTTGGTAGTTCTCATAATTTCTCGTCTTCAAATTCTGCAATAAAACAGGCGATACATTTTTTGCAGGAAAATTAAAAGAGAGATCTTTCGGTAAAAAAAACTAGTCCAGTCGAGTTCACAAGAAAAGAGAAATGTTGAAAATACAAACAATCTAATTTATTCTGGCCCACTCGTTATATTTAGTTATGATTCCTAATGATTTTATTTTAATGTAATTTAGATGGTATGAGTATTCGAGCATCTGGCACAACAGCAGCAAATTCAAACTCTTCACGATCACATGCTGTTCTGAAAATTATTTTAAAAACATCAACACCTATTTCCGTTCATTCGAGTGTTTCATCATCATCATCATCTCGTTACAACAATAATAATAATAATAATGATCCAGCTATACCTCGTCGTTTAATGAAAGAAATTGGTAAAATGTCTTTAATTGATTTAGCCGGTTCAGAACGTGGTAAAGATACAGCAAGCGGTGATCGTCTACAACGTATGGAAGGCTCAGAAATTAATAAATCTTTATTAGCACTTAAAGAATGTATCCGTGCATTGGGTCGTGGTGATGGTAGTCATGTACCATTTCGTGGTTCAACATTAACAAAAGTCTTACGAGATTCATTTATTGGTGATAGATTGAAAGTTTGTATGATTGCAATGGTTTCACCAACACATTCTGATGTTGAAAATACAATGAATACATTACGTTATGCTGATCGAGTTAAAGAATGACGAGCTGGAGATAATGATCGAATGGTATCAAATGAAGATGATGAAATTAAAATGGATGGAATATCAAAAGGTTTGATAAACTACAGTTAGAGACAAAAGTTTAAACGAAACGGATTTTTTTTCTATGATGTAAAGCAGTTTGCTCAAATTTAGATAGTGATTTTAATAGCCAACGGAGTTTTCTATCGGAAGATTTCTAAAAAATCGGTGACCTCTCGTTTTATGTAGAATTTCGTGCTTTTTACGATGGTATTGTTAAAAAAATAGCTTCAACAAAATCTTCGGATAGAAATCATTCGATAGAAAAACTCCATTGGGTATTAAAATCACTATCTGGATTTGAGCTAGGTGCTTTACATTCTAGAAAAACAAAATCAAAAATGCGTCTCGCTTAAACTTTTGTCCCGGACTTTTTATTCAAATGTGTAAATAATATTTTGTTTGTTTGATATTTTTAGCTTTACCAATTGACAATGATAAAGAAAATAAACGTCGTCACCATCATCAACATCAACATTATCCTCATCATCATCATCATCATGATGGTTCTGCATCTTCAGCTGAAAGTACAAGTTGAACATTTACAAGAATATGAAGATGTTTTATTTGATTGTTGTCAAGATATTTTAACAAATAAAGAACCAATACTTACAAAACAATTACGTGCAATTGTTAAACAAGCACAAGATACAGTTGATTATGATCAAGAAAAATTTGTTAATGATATACGTACAAATTTATTTCAACGTCAACAAATATTAAATGAATTACAAACACGTTTACAAGCCTTTGCTGATTGTCTTCAACAAGAAGAACAAGTTGCAGCAGCACAAAGAGTTAAAAAACAACAATCAAATGATATTATGAATTAAAAATATTTTTCATTTTTCTTCTTTTTTTCATTTATTTCTCTTATTTCTGACTTTTGATTGGGTGTGATTGTCTTATAATATGAATGATGAAAAATACAAATATATAATATGAAACAGAAGCAGTGAGTAATAAATAAAAATTAATTGACAATCTCACTGCTTCTGCATTTTATCTGTATCAAAATGAAAAAATTTAATTTAATAGGATTTTGTATCATAAACTGAAGAATCTTTTGAAATATCTTTTTTTTTGCGCTTATTACCAAAATTATAAGGCAAAATATTTCAGTTTTTTTTTTTAAATCTTTGAACGCATTTCTGTTGTTTCATCTTCAGAATGAAGGTCATTATTTTGAGATTCCAAGAAAACGAATTGTGATTTTTTTTAACATAACCTGCGTGTAAAGGTCGCAGCAGAAATCAACTAGAATAAGAATTTCATGCTCTTTCTAAATATATATTCAGATTGATAGACTGAGAGGAAAACTTTGAAGAGCACCAAAAACGACATTTTTACAGAGTTTTTGTATTTTTATTAAAATTGCCTCAATTAAAAGTATAAGAAGATCTTATTTATCTATTTTGTAGAACATTAAATTCTCTACAATAATAGGAAGTGAAGACTTACAAAATATCCTTTAGAAAAATCTCTTATTTTACATTGTGCAAACAACAGTTTTATTTATTCAGATTTTTGCTTTCAGCTAACTAGCCGTAAGTCAGAGCGAAATTCTCATTCTAGCTAACTACTGTTGGTTTTCTCCTGTGATCTATGAGTGAATGAAATTTGAACAGAGATGTTGTGGAATGATTTTTTACAAGTAAGTTAATTTGAAAAACACTCTTTACTAATGAGTCGATTGAATAACTATGTTGTTTTATATCCACGGTCTAAGTTTATTGAACAATGAAAAATGATCTATTTATAAAGTAGTACTGCACATTTCTAAGAAGCTTGTCGAGTATTTATATGTTGTTGATGAAATCTTTCTTGTAATGGTATATTATACCGAAAATTATCAGCATATCTTTTGATTGATCGATGATGATATTGTGTTCTACATTATGAACGTTGATTATGTGGTTGGATCATTGTTGATGTTGAATGATGTCTAGAGTATAAAAAAGAGGGAAAAGATTGAAAGTTATACATTGATTTATTACTTGTTGACGTTTTTGTTCGAATTGAGCTCTGATTGAACGACGAAAGTGAAAGACAGTCACGACGAAACTTGCATATAACTTAAAATGATTATATGCAAAATTTCAGACTTCTAAGTCTTGTGCTTTGTTGTAGTCTATCGTTTCTTTTGTACCATTGAGGCAAGCTACATGGTCGCGTTTTGTGTATCAATCTTCAATCCTTTAATAAGTTGCGTTAGAAAAACAAGCTACATCATAAGATGCAGCGTGCAAAGCTCTACGATTTACATCAGACCACTTTTTTATAGTTGCACATTTTGCTTTCAAACCGAACAAAATTTTTACCAACCACATTCCAGTCGTACAACAACTATTTTTTTTTTACACAGAACGACATATGCAATAAAAACGTGAAACAAAAACAAAGAAATTTCTCGTTCGTGTTATTTTTTCGCAGCGTCGAAATTTCATAGCTCAAAATTTTGTCCATTTTCAGAGCAAAATGTGCAACTATCAAAAAAGCGGTCGTATGTAAATTGTAGAGCTTTGCACGCTGCATCTTGTGATATCTTTTGTTTTTTTAATACAACTTATTAAAGGATTGAAAATTGATACACAAAACGCGACCATTAAACCCGTTATGCGTTATATTAGAAATCGCGTATACCTAGTACAAAACAAATGATAGACTACAACAAAGCACAAGACTTAGAAGTCTGAAATTTTGCATATAATCCTAAATATCTCTAGGCATTATAACGGTATAGTTAGTTTTTGGTCAAGTCTTTTAAGAGAGCCGACAAAAAACTTTTCTAGTGCCTCATGTATTATATCGAAATAGCATATTTTGTTCAGCTTTTAATTCTCTATTTTCCCATGTATACCGTGAAAATTTCCAATAATCTGCTGAAACACAAATTGGTACACNTTTTATAGAATATTTTTTTTGTTTTTCGCCAAAAAGATGTGATAGTGCTAAAAGTCGGTATTGACTAACTTTTCATAGGAAGGGTATTAGAACCTAAAATTTTAGGGTCAGTAGTTTTAGACATTGAAGTTTTGAATGAGCAAAACAAAATTTTTTTATCAAGTGCCTCATATATTGGATGCCTTTATGGACACTCTCTTAAATACTTCGCAATATTTAGAAAATTTTATTCGATAAAGAATTTTATCTAGATCACTTTCACTAATTATATTTTCATATGAAACAGAAGATAAACAAATCACAGTTGAATCATCAAAAAGACTTTTTATTGATAAATGATAAGACAAAAAATATCAGTTAATCATCCCAGTTAACAAAAATCTAATAATGATGAATAACGAAAAATATCATAATGGATCATGAGAAAAAGTTTTTCAATAAATGATAGACAAAAGACAAGTGATGATCAAATTCAAGAGAAAAAAACCTGATAATGAATAAGTAACAGAAGAAGACTTAACAATCATGAAAGACAATAAACGATATGATGATAACAAATACTATTAACAGAATATACTAAAGTGAAATAGTCTATCTATTAAATTGCATACACGATGGAACACATTAAATTTCATTCGTGACATTTTGAGCCTTCATAATTTGATCCATTGCTACCATGAATTGCACTTTTGTTAAATCTTTTTTCTCCCACATCTTCATGAGTTCTTTTATCTTATCTTGAATTGCTTCATCAGAATCCTATAAAATGAAAATATACACTTCATCATTCAGTAAAGCGAATACCTGTTTCTTTGCCATTATCCTTTGTGTTTTATTCTCAACTACGAAGGTGAATAACTGACGATAATGGTAAATAGAAGAAAAGTCGCACATATATATTCAGTCGAGAACAATTGAAATTATACCCATTGACTTTTTTCTTTTTATCTATTGATCCACTATATATATAGAAAGCCCAGTGTGTTGCATCTTTTGCTATATATTTAGGTTGAACATCAAATGCATTTGAAAGTACAAAAAAAAATGTATTAGAAGAAAAACTTAGATTTGTTTTTCTTTACATAACTGGATGTCCATAAGATTGTAACATCTTTTATATTTCGTATGTCTCGGCTTAGGTAAATGATAAAACTTTGAATTTTTTCCAAAAGATGCGCCGTGAAAAACTCTACAAAAGCTGTATGATCGAATTCCTTTTAACACATTATAATGGTTTTTTTTATATTCAAAATGAACAACTTACATGACAATGTCGCTTCCCATCATACTGAAAATATCTTCCAACATTTTCAGTATGATGGTAAGGGACACTGTCATGTAAGCTGTTCATTTTTGAGTATAAAAAAATGACCATTAGAATAGGTTAAAAGGAATTCAATCATACAGCTTTTGTAGAGCTTTTCACAGCGCATCTTTTGGAAAAAAATTCAATGTTTTGTCATTTACCTAAGCCAAGATATACGTGAAATAAAAAATGTTACTTGTTTTTCTAATACACGTTTTAGATTTTAAACGGCATTTGATGTTCAACCTAAATATATAGCAAAAGATGCAGCGCACTGTGGACTTTCTTCCTAATTACAGTAGATCAATAGATAAGTATATAATTTCAATTTTCTTCGGCTGTCGATGCTAATTCGATCGTCACTGTGAAGAGTCTAACTATCAATTATAGTTATACTCGTCAGCTCTATCCATGAAAATCACTATCATTCGAATGGCTAAACGATATAGTTTTTACCATTCTATATGGCTCTGAGTTAACTATGTCTATTAATCACGTTCGTGATCCTGAGTACAATAGATTTCTCGGTAAGTATCAACATTATATTATTGTCTAAAAAAAGTAATTACCTGCTTTTCTGCCATTTTTCTTTGTTTTATATGACGTATGTTGAAGACAAAACACAATAAGATAATGAAGGGTAGAAAAAAAGGACGAATAATTTATAGAGAAAATACATAATTGCTCGTCAGGTATGTTCATTTATTTTTTCAATTCTAATAACGAACTCATTGACTTGACGTATCGTACGGCGTTGTTTTATTGCTATCAAAAAAAAATCGTCCATAGCTGACGGTCATCGATTTAGTTTACATGTCTATACTATCGTTTATTATCATCGGTTGTTTATCTTTCTTCGTAGCTGTGATAAAACAAAGAAAAATGGTGCAAAAGGAGCAATAAACTTCGTGATTGGGTGTCATTTTGATGTCGAGGGGAACGTATCAAATACATCATCATGGATGTGACTAACAATTATGGTTATTCTAAAGTTACATATAACATTAAAAACTATGTCTAGTAACTATAATAAGGGGATAGTTTTAATTAATAGTGTTTATGACTGTAAGTTTATAGTTGATAAATACATCTCTGATTGATAATTAGAATTATTTGAATTTTTGTTTTTCAACTATCAATCTCTTAAAAAATTCTTATGAATTTTACTCACTAATATTTCACCAATATTATTTCCATATGAAGTTCTTTGACTAGTTGAATACTGAGCAATTGATGAAGGTTCCTTTGAAGAATCATTACTCTATAAAATAAAAAAATTCTAGAGAAAATTTTCACATCTCAATTTTATGTCTTGTTACTTCTTCACTAATATTTTCAAGAGCAAGATCAAGTGCATCTTCTTCAGTTAATTCTTTGTCATCGACGTGTTCGTAATTCATATGTTCATTTTCAAGTAATACATTATTTGTTTGATGTTGCTCTTGTGTATGAAAATAATGTTGTTGTACTAGATTTTCTTCTTTTTTTTTGCGTTGTATCTCGAGTAGTTCTTCAAATTCATCGTTATGCCATTCTTTTAAATGGCATAGATAGTTGAATTTATTTTTTTTTAAATTTTCTCTACATGGATTACATGTATAATCATCATTACCTAGAACACAATAAGAATGTGTTTGAAATGGTGAATGCAGCCAGAAAAATTTAAGACATTAAAAAAAAGAAACTTGCTTACGAGTTTTTCGTGGATCGTAATTATCAAATAGTCGTTGAACAGCTGTTGTTAGATTAACCATCTGAAAAGAAAACACTAAATATCGTCTTTCGGAAGTAGAAAAGAACATTTGGTGAGATAACAATAGTAAAGACAAGATTAAAATATGAATGATGAATAGAAAAAAGAAATGTCGATGGAAGCCAAAAATTTCTCGGAATGCAGTGGCTCTTAGAAAAAGTCTTTTGAATTTTACAGCTGTGACCATTTTGCATTGGAATTGTTCATACTAAACGATAAGATTCGTTCGTTCAATTTACATTTGCGAATATTGATATTCTGTGTAAACTCATGCATTTTCCTTTTATTCTGGACAAAAAAAATGCTGGTGGTATGTCTGTGTCATATAAAATTGTACTTGTAATCTATCTTCGTTTTCTATACATTGACAAATAATAAAAATAGAAAATTCTAACATTTCATAAATATATTTCTAAAATAAATTGAAAAATGTAAATTATTCCAATATTTATTTGGTATCTGCTGTGTAATATGAAACTGGATAAGTTTTAGCAAGATTTCGAATTTCTATGAGCATCTAGATGGTTTTTTTTTGTAGCGAACTGTCTAAACAACTTATTGAGAAAGATTCAGGCCCGTTTCGTCGACTCATTAAGGCTAATTAGTGAAATTTACCGTTTCGTCGACAACTTTTTCTGTCTTTGACATACCGCAATTTAATAATTAAGCATAAGGTCGACAACTAAGAAGTAATTAATAGATAACAACAGTACTATGTGATCATAAAATTTCAGCCTAGGATTATGACGATTACCAACATTTTTTATTTGTAAAAAAAAACACTAGACAACCATTAAATATAATGAAAGGCAGTAACACAGTTTAAATTAAAAAAATCATTTTGTTGTTTCTATTATTGTGTACATCTTTTGTAAAATTTCTACAATTCGGTCGGAACAAACAAAGATATTTCTTATGTATTACTATTCCGTTGTCACTATGATTCATCGAGTTCGTTCATTCGAATTTTATCTTTTCCAACCACTTTAGTGATATACTTTTATTTCTTATATATCACTAGCAGTGATTCGATTTAACATTGTCCTATCAGTTTATAAAGAAACGAACTTTTCCTTGTGTGACTAATACATTGGGTCTTAACTTGTCGACGAAACTCTTAATTATTAAATTACGACATGTCATAGGGAAACAAAGTTGTCGACAAAATGGGAAATAAAAATGTGTCGACGAAGTAGGAAATTATTTTTTGTCGACCAAACAGGACAATTAAGGGTATGTCGACGAAAGGGGACTATACCATTGAGAAGTCATTCGAATATCGACAGTTAAATTAAATCAAATAAATTTAAAAATAAAAAGTTAATTTTTTTCAGTTGTTTTTATCTTTTATTCCTTGATAAAATCCAGTATGATATCCAGCTAGATACTACGACATTAACGTAGAAGACAGAGCATCATTATTATCATTTGGATTTAATACTGGAAAAGGAAGTGGAGGAGGAGGTATTATATCATGTTCATCAATTGTTGATAAAGGTTCTTGTTGTTCTTCTATACGGATTTGAAGATCAGTTAATGGATGATTTTCTTCATTTTCATAATCATCAAATAAAACAGTACATGATGAAGATTATGTATCAATAATTGTTGCTTTATACAAAAGACCATCTTCACTATATGGACATAAACATAAATCACTAACTTTCCAGTTTAAATTATCAATAATCGATGAAGAATTATCCGTCATTTGAATATCATTAGTTAATGGTGGAATATTTTAAACAAATAAAAAAAGTAAAAATAAAAATATTTTTTTTTCTTTTTTCTTTACTTTGTTTTAATTGATGCTGATATAATTAATACTGGTTGTTGTTCAATAATTTGTAGAAGTTTATTAGATGAAACTACTTTTGCAAAAGCTCGACATAAAAATAAATCATCAATTGAGGTTTTTTCTGTTGTCACTATATCAGTTGAACTTATCATCTACAAATGAATACACAAATATTCTATCATATTTTTATTTTATGTTTCATTATTTAACTCATATTCATTTTTGGTTACAAACAATAGGTTAAAACTTGGGTGCTTTTCTTTTAAAGCCGTTTTTGCATATAAAAAAGGTAAGCTAATGTATTAATTTACGGAGCAGAGGACGTGTGGTTCGATCTTATACTTTAGTGATCGATGAGATATAATGAGATCAGAACCTTCATAAGATTCGAATTAATATCTAATAATTTCGACTGCAATTTTGACTGTAATACTTTCATTTCATACTTTGATCTTTGATTGGTTTTAGCCTTTGATCACTCTTCTAAAATCCTTAGGGTTCAGATGTTTAATGCCTCATGTAAATAAGCTGTTCGATCGGAGTGAGTTCAGTCCCTCTAAAATTTGAAAAATATCTTAGTTTCTGCCAAATTTTGAACACTATGTTTCAGCTTGGTGGAAAACTCTGATAAAAATCTAGTCTTCAACTCTCTTAGTCCTGTTTCTTGACAGAAAGGTAAACAAAACCATTTCTGTCAAGATTGTTTCACAGAAAGTCTATAATTGTAATATTCTTTGTATTGTTATGTGTGTTAGAAAGCATTATGAAAATACTTCGCAGACTAAATAACATAAAATCGTTTTTGTGATGATGCAAACAGTCAAATAAACTTTTATTCAGATGGTTCACTTGATTATATCTCAATCGATATGAAAAAAAGAAAAAGAAATATTTTTAATTGAACAAAATTCTGTATGAAGAGTTTATTTTAAGAATAAATAAATGTGTAAACTTCGGATTTCATCCGAGAGTTATGTGTACTGCAAAAAGTGCATGGGACATATGAGTCATTCTAGAATGTCTCAACACCAAAATTATCATGAGAAACTAGGCAATTTGGTTTCCGGATGCAGTTTTTGTGCATTTTCAGACCTTTTTCAGGCGATGTTTCGTTAGAAAGCTACGATTTAGTTCAAAACTAACATCCGATTCGGAATCAGCGTTAAAAACTGAGTCGATTTATATATGTTGTGAATAATTTTGAGTAAAAAAATTTTTTTTCAAAAAATCCCTGTACCCCTCCTCAGGGATGGTCTGGTCAAAAATGACAATTTTTTCGATAACTCAACCATTTCTCGACGGATCCTTCTCATCTTCGAACTCGACCGAGATATTCATGAGATTGAACTGTGTGGAAAATTTCATCACGATCTGACTCTCCTTTCGAAAGTTATCGTGTAAACGGCCGGACGGACACACTGACCGATTCTAGAGTGTACTCACTTTTTGAGTACACAAAAAAACGATTAACCAAGAGTCAACATACTGTTTATTGCTCTTATCAAAATAAACAAAAAACAAAAAATCTGAATTATTTAATGGCATAATAATAATAAAAATTAAATTTGATCTCGATAAAATTTTGCTTGATCTTTATCAATATGATTAGTTAATTGTTCTAAATAATCAATTCTTTTCTCATTTTTAATATTTTCATATTTCCATAATTGACATAAAGCTAACATAGCATCATTTATTTCCGGGTTCAATTTTATTAAGTTCTTCTAATGATTTAATATGCTCATCTTGATTAATTGTTTGAATATCTAATTGTTTAAAAAGTAACCATCGAGCATAAAACCAAGCAGCTTGATTTGAACAATCCGTATAAACAGCACTTAATACAAGATGCCATTTATTTGATACAAGAGAAGAACGACAATAAGGATTATGTATAAGAAGTTTATCTAAATATTTTGAACGATAATGCCATGCAGAATAATTTGATAAATTGACACCAATTGTTGAACAAAGAAATGTTAATTCTTTTTCATAAAATGTTTCCAAATCGGATAAAAACGATGGATAAAGACGTTCAAGAAGATAATAACGATATGCCTAACAATGAAAATTTCATTTATCAAGTTCTATAGACATACGAATAAAGAACAAATTTATAAAAAACGAAAATGACATAAAATTGTTTTCTTCTTCTCAATGTTAAAAAGAAGTCATTCAATTTTTCGACCGTAAATGCGTATTTTTTGCGAGAAGTAGTTAACATGCCTTTAGGGTACTACTAAAACTATGGGTCAAAAACACCCCATATCATGAAAATCGGCACGATTTTGCCGATTTTTATAGAATCGGTGAATAAATCGCGATTTTTTGGCTTGTTACCATAGAAATGTAGCAAAAAAAACGCGATTTATTCACCGATTCTATAAAAATCGGCAAAATTGCGCCGATTTTCGCGACATGGGATGTATGGCTTCTTTTTAACTCAAAGATCAAAATGTTTTAGATGTAGAAAAACGATCTTATCTAGTCCTCCTTTCTACGGTTGACAAAGAATAATTTATCATTTTTGAAACCAAATACCGAATAAAAACCAACAGTAACTTCATCTTCAATGTAATTTCTATAGACTGATTTAGATGCAATTGGCTATTATGTCAAGTAGTGCCAAAGGCTTATAATTATCCTAGATTTCTCAAGGAAATATTAAAGATTTTCATGGCGACTGCTAAAATACTACTCGAAAAAATATTTCTTTTTTCATTACTCTAGCTGTATGAAATTCGAACTGCTACTAGAAATTTATGAGACTCATTATAGTTGCTCATATTCACAATGTATATCTCTAACAGATAGCTGTAATAATGATCTTCACTTGTCAATTCTAGGTTTATCTCACTCGTTCGTTCCGTATTCACTGAAGACATTTTCAAGGAATTAAGTGAATAATAACAGAAGAGATAGATGATAAAAAATTAAATAAAGATAAAGAAAAAATCAAAATATTAAGAAACAGAAAGATTAGTCGAAAACGAATTTATGTTTTCATCATTATATATAGGTCTCTTGTAGATCATTAGGGAAAGAAAAATTTGAGTATATGCGTTATCAATCAACCAAATGAGCTCATTGTTTTACCAGTGATAGAAAGCATATTCACAATCCAAATATGTACGGAGAAGAGTATTGAGAATTTTTCTTAAGTATCATTATTAACCTCAAGAAGAAAATTTTACTTTTTCATAGACAAGAAAAAACCAATATACTTAACAAAAGTTCTCACCAGTCTTGTCAATATGGAGTTGAAGTGTGAATACGCTTCTATCTTTGGTAACAAATGAGCCCATTCGGCCGATCGGTAGTAGAGATATTCGAATTTTTCTTTATTTGAGAATTTACGGGACATCCTATACATAATTTAATTGTACACCTACCTATTCACGTTAAGNCCCCCCCCACCCAAAAATCAATCTCAGCCTAGGGACGTCCAAATGACATGAAATTTTCAGGATATGCTAGGGCTGTTGTGGAAAAGCTATGATGAAATTTTCAGCTCGATATCATGATGTTTGGCGGAAATACCAGCCAAACAAGGGTCGAAAATAGCGCTTTTGTTTAACTAAATTTCTCAGTTCAGGTCCGTGTGATGCATTTAAATTTTTTGTTTGTTTGAACGAGCATGTCAGGATGCAGAGCAGTACAGACTCAAACCATTTTTCTCTTTATCTGCTTCTCTTTAACTCTTTGAGTACGGGTTTTCTTTCCGATATAAAAGAAAAGGAAAGCTGTCACAGTTCGAAATCAATATTTATTTGAAGGTCTATGGACCACATGCACTATTCATAGTTACATCAATGCAGTAGTGTTTGAGACTGTCTAGAATGCATAATTCCATGTCTCATTCTATAAATTCAAAAGAAATATCTCTTCTTCATTTAGGTTTCTTCGAAGTCCTATATTGAAGGACAAATTCTCGTTGTCCGTACTCAAAGGGTTAAGTAAAATGATTTGAGATTCAATTTCTATGCCAACCAAATGAGTCTGATTTCTTTCTTGAAGTCGAAAAAAAGAATTGAAATGATTGGGATCCTATTGAACTCTAATGAAGTCTACGGAAAATTCATCGAAATTCATAAAGATACATATCAGAGTTTGGGAGGAGTTTTTTTATTTGCAAATCTTGGTATGATTTCTTTAGGTAGCAGAAAAAGATGACGCCTTTCTTAAAGAGATGCATTTATGAAACAATTATGTCAGTGAACAAAGTTTGCGACAATAATACTGTTTATTGTTAATTTGCTCCGCGAAGTTTTTTTTTTATAAGATTTGATCAGTCTATTATGTGCACATGGATCGGCTGAATTTCTTTCGTATTCTGATAAGTTTTAGTAGATTTTTTAGACCATAGTGAATTCTAGAATTTTTATGACTCAATAGAATTTATGGAGAGTTTCTTTTCCTTCATTCATCTTTTCCAAGCGAAAACTTATTATAAAGGTTGTTCTAAACAATTGAATTTAAGTAGGAATGGAAAAAACTACTTTCAATTATAGCTTTTTACCTATATGACTATTAATTAGTTTGTAGAATTTATACAAATTTCAATTAGTTTAAACGAAGAAAAAATATAGGAATCAATTTTATTTTTACTATTCTATTTCCACCAAAGTTACTGAACTTCTTTATGAAAAAATTTGAAAAAAAAGCAAGCGATCGTATTGCCATTGAACAATACACTAGTGACAAGAGTTCAATGGATCTTTTAATTCACTACCCATTAAAAGTATTTTGAACTTCTTTTGAATCAAAAAAGAATTTCTTTTCTTACTGAGAAAATTAGGAAGAAAATCCCATGGGACATTCAGAAAAAACTTTTGTCCCATCTCATTCACTGTAAAAAAAATTCGTAGAATAGTAAACCCTAGTACTTTCGGAAAGTTTTCCTAAACCCTTAAAGGGTTTATGATGGTGTGTTAAACCCTTAAAGGGTTTTTGTGAGAAAGGGTTTTTGAGAAAAAGGGTATCTTAAAGTAAAAAAGAGTTTATGCCTAGCGGAAGAAAAGTTTATTGTTCCACGTTTTCATGAAAAGGGTTTATTGTTCTACCTTTTCTGAAAAGGGTATTTTATTCTACGGTTAAGGGTTCATTGTTGTACCTTTTCATAAAAAGGGTTTTCTGTTCTACCCTCCAGGGTCCGTTAATATCATTTTTCATAAAAAGCTCTTGTTTCAAAGAAAAAAAAAAGTAATTGTTTTACTTATGTTTTGAAGCCAAAGGCATGAAAGCGTTATACTAAATCGGCGAAACAAAATTTCTGTTAATAATTTAGTTGTCTTTTAGGAAGAAACAAGTTAAACCTATAATTTTCAAAATTACCTTTCATTTGAGCAATATAACAATATTACAAAGTTTTTGCTGTTTGCCTCACAGGGATGTGCCGCCCTTAAGGTGCGGGATGGTGCGCACCATCCCACTTTTTAAAAATAGACTTATTTGCTTTACAAGTTTTGTTATAAGAGCACAATATTACGATGTTTATGTCGACAAAATTCTATGTATAGATCCGCGGCGAAAACATTAAAATCTACCACTGTTTTTTATAGAGCCTGTTTGAAAAATTGACTTTCAACAAAACTCGTATTCCTTGATTTTCACCGATTGTACCACCCCACTTTTTTTTCTTGTGGCACATCCCTGGTGTGATAGATAATATATCATTATTTAAAGTCATTCCATGTGTTTTCTAGATCACTGAAACAACCTATCGTTATTTCCAGCAATTGTATTTTATTTACTTTTTTCAACATTACCAAAATCAATAAAGATAAAAAGATGATTATCGTAATACGAGAACAATGTTTGAAATTAATATGGGCTGTTATTATTCGTTGTTTAGGATCATCAGGAAAATATCTGACAGATGATGAACAAATGAAGTTCGTATGAATTTATTCAAAGAACATTTTTTTTCTTTTTTTGCACATAGGTTTTCCTTTAGGCCACCAACTTTTATTTTCGGTTGGCTACAACATCCATCTGAAGGTGAGTCAAACATTACTTCAATGTGGAACGCCATCAGATACTGACACTTCATAAGTTTTGCAAAAACAAAAAGTTTCTTTTAAGTCCTTTTATAAATTTTAGATTATCTGATCCAGCAAATCGAACTTCATATCAATCATGTTTACAAAATTCTATGTCAATTATTTCATTTGTAATTGATTTTCAAGTAGAACATTTAAAACATAATATAAATACAACGAATAATCCATTTGCATCTAAATTATTAATTAAAGTTTACATTGATTTTTTATTACAAAATGCCATTGATATTAAAACATCAATTTATTTACGATGTTTAAAAAGTTTAGCTAAAGTAATAGAAAAAAAAATTTCATTCGTTTTGATTTACTTTGAATTCTATTTAGATAACACCTGGACTTTCGATTTTATTAGAATCTAGTCGTGATCGATTTCGAGCATTTATTACACAAAATATTAAAGATAGAAAGGTATATGACTAAAAAAAAACAACAAGAAAAATTTATTATGATTTTGTTTTCTTTAGTCTTCTGATATAACAATGGCTATATTAGATTTTTTTGATTGTATGTATTAATTCTCAATCAGCTTTACTTGCTTATTTATGTGATATAAATACAAATGAAAAAGAAACATTTGGTAATTCAACAATCTTACAATCAATTGTTGAATTACTTCGATGGAGTACACATGTTAGGCATGAAGATTTAACATACGTCTTAAATTAATTTTTTTTTATTTAGAATACAAATTGAGGGTGCTGAAAATGATCTATTTATTTTAACTGTAACATTTATTATATAATTTTGGGAACAACGTACTCAATTACTTGTTGATTATTTTGTTAAAATGTATAAAGACAATTATATTATTTATGTGGTATTATTAATATAATTTAATTTTAGAAATGATTTTTGGAAAAATAATTCAACACCAATATCAAATACAAATATACGAATTGAATTAATGGATACAGGTGATAAACGTGCTGTAGCAGCTTCATTTCGTTTATTAACTAAACATTTACTTAATTATAAAACGTATAAGTTATTGTAAATTTATAAGATAAGGATTATTGCATTGATTTATTTTAGTGAACCAAACAGGAAATGATTTTTATGATATATTTAATTAATTAATTACAGATAATTGTTTACTTCATTGGATTAAAGTATATTAATATAAGATAAAAAGTTATTCAATAGAATATTTTTAGGCTTGTCAAACTTTTTTTTCAATCAAATATTGAGAAGGATGTGTTAAATGAACAATCATTATCATTTTCATCTTTTTCTGCTGTAATTTATTTTACAAAAACACTTCTCTGTTTAAATGTAAGTATTTCAAAATTAATTCTTAATGAATAATAATTACTTCTTTTTAAAAGAATGATTGTATTCGAAAGATTTTATCTGGTGGTGAAACTTGACTTCAAGAATCAAAAATGATCATCTATTATTCAACTTGTACTTACTCGAAATGATTCAACATATATGGAAATAGTTGTTATTTGTCTAAATTTAACCATCAATGCTTTTATTAAATGAAGAAAGTAAGTTGTATTTCATTAATATGAATAATTCATGTCTTTTTGAGGGTGTGGTCATTGTGATAAAGTTCAAGCATCTTTGAATATTCTCCCGACTTATATTAAATTAGCTAATTGTATTCTTGGACCGGAATATGTATCAATTTATATAAAATTTTGTTATCTAGATGCACTTGTTCTTTTAATTCAAACATTTATTGAATTAACACACTAATTCGATATTAATTTCGTTCCTAGATGTCGATCAACAACAATATGATTTAGCACGACATTCAAATGTAGCTACAAATTTACTAGATTTTGTTGATTATTGTAATGATATTCATCCAACAACCAAGGACATATCCAGGATTTAGATAAGTGGGGGGAGGGGGGTACCCAACATGCCTAATAGGCTATAAGTTTTTTTTTCCTAATGTACTGTATTGATAGTTAAAGCTTTCACAACTAATTCAATTACATATATACATATTTCTGTCCTTCTTCCACTTTCCACCTCTTTCTCAAAAATAGTAACATGTAGTTGTCAGTAATTTTCGTTTAGCCAAAAGTAAAACGTTACAATCATACAAGCGTAGGTAAATTTAATAGCTAAGGATAGATTGAATAGTTATAGAAAGGCAGTCTATCGTTTGGTCCATAATAAATGGCGGTCTCTGTATTTCTTGATTATCTCTGTTAGCTCTCGTTATTTCCTTCGATACTTTTGTTTTTGAAAAATGGGCCATTCTGTTCTCTACAGAAATAGCTATTTTGGTTATCTAAAATAATTTTCCTTCTTTTGAAACAATCGATATAATCAATTAGTCCAAAATGAGCAACTTTCAAAACAAAATTTCGAAAAAACTTCAAGAACAAAATGTTTCGGTTCACTGATTAATACTATTTCAGACGTCACTATATGTCACTTAGTTAGGTGTACGAGTTCATTTCACATGCAGTAACCCAATGGATTTTAATAGGGAGTATTCAGAGACCTATTGCCCTTGTTAGAAATCAATCTGGGCTGCGATTCGACCTATATTTCCTATAATTCCTCTATTTTCAAAAAGGTTCTATTTTAGTCCTATATTTTTACAAAAATTCCTATTTTTCCTATATTTTATCGAAAAAAATAGAAATTTTTCACCAGATTTGACTGTGCCCTGAGGGGGAGTACATGGATCTTTGCGGCGCTCCCCTCGGTAGGGCACGTCGGGTCCAAGAATTTTTGGACCCGGACCCGGACCCGGACCCGGACC
>OENM01001353.1:0-13387 GCA_900239745.1 Rotaria magnacalcarata | reverse complement strand
ATTTTGATTTTTAGATGATTTAAATCAGTTGTTTCCCCTTTGGAATTGCAACTTTTTAGTGTTATTGGCGCGAAAACTCAAAGTAATCCTAAACAGTTTTTGAGCAGCGCATTTCAATATACTCTATGCCTATGTTACACGGGAAAATTGTCCCAGCACCTAACTGCATATTAGCTGAGAGATGACTTATTTCAATGTAAATGTATCATAAAAACCGTTTATTTAATGAAAATGTCATTTGACATTGTATCATATTTTGTAAAATTTTCCTTAACAGAACGAGATACAATGCTGAATTTTTAACCGTTCATAAAACGCCAAGAAATGTACTTTCAGTAAAAATTTGAGCGAAAACAAACAAGCCTGTCACTTGTTATTCATGAAGTCATTTTCAAGAAGTCAGTCTATAGTTTTTAAAAGCAAAAGTGAGTCTACATTTCGTCGTACAATGTAAATTTCTCGTGAATGACAGGAGATAGATGGCCGAAATTTTTACCGATTATATAACTCCCAGAAGTATATTTATGATGAGAATTTCAGCGAAAAGGGATGAGTTGTTCAAAAGTTATTGGCGACGAAATTTGCAAAAAGTGAGTCTACAAAGTGAGAACAACTTGAATTTTTAGAAAAAGAACGTTTTCTTTCAACAACGAGGAAAGTTGTTCATAAGAAGTCTTTTTTTATCAATTTTTTCCGCTCGACAGCCTTTCTTTTGAATACCTTTCGGTTTCTGCAAGTCGTAATCAGCCGGAGAAAATTACAAAATAAGGTGAGTCTACATGAAAATGAATAAGTGTCTGTAATTATGTATTCGAAACGAATGGATGTGAAAACAAGGAGAAAGAAATATAAAAGATATAACATTTGATAGTGTTTCACGCTGTACAAAATGGACTATAGATTATATTTTTCCTTGCTTTTTATACTAAGAAAATATTTTTTTCTTAGCACATCTCCATATAAAATATGATTTTTTCACAGTTTGAGACTTATAAGACCTCGATGGTGTGAGCTAGAGAGCTGAAATTTGATGTGGCAGTTGAGCACACACAGAGATTGATAACATGTAAAAAAATTGTCCAAATTGATCGAGGAGAACACGAGTTATTACGCAAATACAGCTAAAATCGTAATCGTACCAAAAAGTTGAAATTCAATCATATATTTGAGGTGGGGTTCGACGTACAAAGCCTGACTTTTGGCCAATTGTTTACTTTTTTTAGCGAAAATAATCGTATAATTTAGAAAAAGAAATCCTATATAGATATTGCTATATTTTCGAAAACTTGTAATCGAAGACCAGAATTATAATAAGAATCTTGGTTATGACTGAGCTGTTTATAATAGGCTTCATTAAAACGATTTTTGAGCAGAGAAGTTAAAAAACACCAAAATAATTGAACAGAAACGATGAAAACGAATCCTATATTCTTGTCATTTTTTATCAAAAATCCTATATTTTAGATAAACTCGATCCTTTAAGGATTCCTATATTTTTAAAAAATTGCAATCGGAGGCCAGATTATCCAGTTATTAGTTATCAACCAATTTGTTTTCCACCAACAATTTATTTATCAAAACAACCAATTGAAAGACAATTAAATAAAAATAATTATTAAGAAAATCTTCTTTAATTTGAATAAATCTTCAATAATTTATGTACATATTAAATTAAATCGTCAAAAGTTAAAAAAGAAATTAACTTTAATAAAATATTTATTAATTTCTATACGACTTTGTTAAAAAGAATTTTCTCAGTTGAATGAAAATTCAAATGATTTGATCATATTTCGAATTTATCACATTTTTCTTTTCGACACTTGCTAGTCGGCTTAAAGGTTTCGCAATATGTCCACGGAACCATTGTTACTTTCGCGGACGATCCGAGGGTTTTGTATTATATATGCGGAACTTATCGACACTTTCTGGTTGGCTTTAAGGTTTCGTAATATGTCCACGGAACCATTGCTGGTTCCCTAAACTGTAAAAAGTTTTGCAATATTTTTTGGAAAACAATTGCTGGTTTCGTAGAACATTCGAGGGTTTCGTACGTTTTGAGCTGAACGATTACCAATTTATTATCCATGTCAAAGTTTCGTATATTTTGTACCAAACCACTGAAAGTTTCGTAGACACTCTCGAGGTTTGGAATCTTTTCCACAAACCGACTGATATTTTTGTTCACGATCCAAAATTTTCATATTATTTCTACGCAACTTGTTCACCCTTTCTAGTGTGTTTTAAGGTTTTGTAAAATACCGACGAAACCAGCGTTCTTTTCGTAGCCTATCTCAAGGTTTCATAGTTTTTGCGGTTAACTTTTCACCGGTTTATTATCTATGTCAAACTATCTAAAGCTTATCGGGGTCCCTGAGTCCAAATCTGTTATCAGTTTTTGTATCCGAGCTTTCATGGCGGAGAAAATCCACCGATCTGGTGTCCAAATTTCACAAGGTTCACTTTTTATTTCAACTCTACCGTCAATTCTGGGGTAAGTTTGATGCGATGGAAGAGAATAATTTTTTTCTTTGTTATTGATTCATGCATATAGAGGTTTTAGGTCAATTTTATTTCGTAAAATAACAGAAATATGTTCTGTTTAATTATAGAAGGCCTCAAAGAGGCAATTTCAGGTGAGTTTGATCGTGTATAATTTAATATATTTGATTTGTTTTTTGTTCTAGGTTGATGCTTATACGCAGTTTAAGGTAAGTTCCTGTTATGATCTGTGTATGCACACATAGATCATTAGCATCATCTACCTCGACAGCGCTATCTTTCTTTCTCCTATTGTCCTCTACGCATTATGTATTCTTTATCTCATTGGAAATAACTGAATACGAGTATATCTGTCCCTGTTATTAGTTTCAGTTCTTGTTTTATTATTGTTAAAGTGTATGTTATCGAACCTGTGAATAAAGAAGTGAAAGTACACCTTAACAGTTCCCTCTTAGCAAATCAAAGAACTATTCGTTTTTATAATTCTAGGTCAATATAGAGATGGCGTTTTAGGTAAGTCTGATTTTAAGTAATAATAAATTCTCGCTAATTTGTTTATTTTGGATTGTTTCAAGTAAAAGAATAGTGAAGTAAGTTTGATCTTATAAAAATGATTATATTTATTCGTTTCTGTATTTTAGGTTGTTTCAATTATGGAAATCAGGGGTGGAGTTGGCTTTAACCCTCTGCTGCCGCCCGCGGTATGCACACTATTCGAGTATTTCTCAAAATCCGAGTATGATATACATCAAATGAATCAAAAGTAAGATGAAATAGTCGATAGAATGATTTTCCTTGAATCCAGAAAATTACTCTATAGACTATTTTATCTTACTTTTGATTCATTTGATGTGTATCGTACTCGGAGTTTGAGAAATACTCGAATAGTGTGCATACCGCGGGCGGTGGCAGAGGGTTAAATGAAATTTTTGATTGGTGAGACAATTTGGAAGAAGGTTTAGTGCAAATAGTTTTGTACGGAACCTTTGTTGGATACGAAACCTTTTTTTGGATGAGTTTTAAAAGGTTTTGTACAAAACCATTGCTACGAAACCCTTTTTTTGAATTATCGTGAAGGGGGTTGATACAAAACCTCACTTTTACAAAACCAAAAAAGGATCTGACCGTGTGCCCAGGATAAGATCCTTTTTTAGGTTCTGTAAAAAACCTATTTTTTTTAGAGTGTATGATCTATACTGGAAATATGAATGGTCCTGCATATATTACAACAATTCAAGATGCATTACCAATGTTTATTGAGAATGCATTTGATACAGTAAATGATAATTGGATTTATATGCAAGACAACACACCACCTCATACATCCAAATATTTAATAAAGTGGTTTAAAGATAATAATTGTAGCATTTTAAAATGGCCAGCCAATTCACCTGACCGAAACGCCATCGATTCTATGCATAAAAAAATTAAGAAAATTAAATCGAACAAACATAGAACAATTATAAACGATGACTCAAGATTTGTGGCTTGGTGTTCGACAATACAGTGTCAGAAATTTGTCAATTCAATGCCACGGCGTGTGAAACAGTGTATCTTAGCTCGTGATAAAGTATTGAGCAAATATTAATAAGAATGATCGAATAAAATTCGAAAAAGCTTCCAGTGAGTCTATATTTTTTCACAAGCAAAAACATTGACTTTTTTTTTGAAAACTTTTCTCTGTGAAACTACGTCATATATGAACTCTTTCTCAACAAATGTTGAAAAAGCACATCTGAATCTATATATTGGCGTTGAATTTGCAATGACAAATCAACATGAATAGAGAAAAAAAAGCGACAAAAGGCACAGGAGTAAGGTGAGTCTATAATTTTTCACAGCACTGTATATGTGTGTTAAAGGCAAGTTGTTTTACTTTTATATCTTTAGTTTTCAACCTCATATGATGTTATATTTTTTTATTTTCTACTTTCTGTCTTCTTTCTATTCATGTCCAGTTGTTTTTAAATATCGTTCTATTCGAATTCATCATACAAATGACGTTAATGAATTCTAGCATAATATATACAATAACAATGTGCTAATAATTTCAGAAATATTAAAAAACTCAAAAATAAGACGAACTTTTGCCCTTGATATTTAATTTTCACTATCTTATGAGCAGCTCCTTTCAGTGATAACTATCAAAATAGTCAAATATAACAGATAAATCGAAGAAAATGTATTGCAAATAGCATTATGTAGACCTGTTGATTCTAACATGCACACAAAAAATACACCCAGATCTGTCTAATTATAAATTTTGTAAGCAGATAGAATTTGATTGATTTCTTTCTTTAATAATAGTATGCAAAATTTATTTTGAAAGTAAATATCTGATATCTGTTTTTTGATGACTTTTCAAATTATAGGCATTATAAGACGATCTCATATATTATATTGTAGAATGATTTCTAAATTCAATGTCGAGAGTAAATATCTGATATCTTTTTTCTGATGACTTTTCAAATGATAGGCATTATAAGATGATTTCATATATTATATTGTAGAATAATTTCTAAATTTAATGTCGAGAGTAAATATCTGATATCTTTTTTCTGATGACTTTTCAAATTATAGGCATTATAAGATGATTTCATATATTATATTGTAGAATGATTTCTAAATTCAATGTCGAGAGTAAATATCTGATATCTTTTTTTTCATGCTTTTATGAATTGTATACCAAAGTAAATATCTGTTTTCCGTTTTAAAGTCAGATATTTAAGACCAGATATTTAGTGAAAATTGGTACCAATTTGAGATTTGTCATCACCTCGCTTCGAAATGATGATGATGATGACGATCATGATGATGAGTTACCAGAATCAATGGAACAAACACTAGAAATGCCAGGAAATACATTTTCAACACGTATGTGACGAATTCGATGCAAACGATAAAATTGTGCAATTCTGAATATTATTTTAGCTGCTCCTTATCGGCGCCGAAAAACAGTAGTACGTCGTTCAAGTTCGCCTGATTCAATTTTGTCAGGTATTTAATCCATGAAACTACTCGCAAGCTTAATAAGTTTTCAATTCTAATTCTGAAATTTTTAGTTTCTTCACCAAAACGATTTGTATCGAATACTCGTACAATCTATTCTACTAAATATGCCAATAATGATTTGCCCTATTTACAAAGTCAAAGTCAAGCAGTTGAAGGTAGGAATATTTTTTGAAACAATAATTTGCGTCAGTGTACTAGTTAAAAATTGCTTTTGAAAACAGATCATACAGTTATGTCTTCTTCGGATGACGAAGAAATTATGGCTGCCAATAATTCGGTTTCTTTTGGTCGTTTATTTGAAGAAATAAAAAGTACAAAAGCAAACATACGTTATGTACGTACAGAAAATCATGGTATTCATCAACAGTTGACAAGTTTAACAAAAAAGTTGTCTCGCTTTAGTTCATTGGTACTATCGGTAAAAGTTTATTTCTTATTTTATAAAGAAAAGTATTCCTATCGTTGTTTTTATTTATTCTTTAGAAAAATGAAAATGATCTCGACCGTTATCGTGACTCTAACGTGAAAGAGAGCTATAAATCGGAAATCGTAATTCTCGTCTTGATGAAAACATTTTCATAGCTAACTTTCAGCATTTATATTTGTTTAGATGCACGATGGTTGTGATTTATTAGAAATTCCGGCAAGAAATCCCCGTGAATATGCTCGCAACTTGTTGAAATTGTTGTTTAAGCCCCTTGAACTTCAAACATGTTTATTGCCATCACAACAATCGAAGAGATATTCAAAATCAGAATTAGATCAAGAAAGATTCAACCGTTTGAATGGTAATGAAAGAGATCTAGTTTTATTTTATAGAAATTTTTTTGGATTTGCAGGAAAAAGTACTCTAACAGGGCGTTCTCTCTTTTTTAATGTTTAGACGCTATTAGAACACGTTATCGTATCACAAAACATCATTATACTACCTTCTATAAGGAAAGAATCCAAGAAACATTAGTTGGGTGTTTATATAATGAAGGAACACGAAAAACAAAGAAACAACCAATACAACAACAACAATTACACAAGGAAAATGAAATAGTTCATGGCAATACATCAGAAGTCGAAGATGAAATAAATTAAAACAGTTTAAAATTAATTAATCACAAGAATGATGAATTCTGTAAATATATACAAATGAACTTTGCGTACTTTTATTATTCATATTGAACTAGAAATGAAAAAACCGTTTTTGTTTTTCTCTCATGTTTTGTTTTTGTGCCATTTAAGTGTGAACATTACTATTTCAATTTATTTTATAAATGTTTTTGTCTTCTGGGGTTGAGATGAAATAAATAAATGAAAAGAAAAGAGCTGAGACTAGAAGACTAAAAGAAAATGACATATTTTCATGAAGCAAATAGTAAAGGGTCGACACAAAATAAGTCGTAAACGAATATGATACGGTATGTTTACCCCCGTTTACGCCAACAATCTGATACAATACGAATGATGGTATTTTATCCGTAAAATCTTGGAAAACGACCCAATACGGTACGTATTTCTGCGCCAGATAATACGGACCGATACGGACCGAAAAGGAGACGTATTGATGCCGATTGTTGCCGAAAAGAATCCGTTTTTACAACAATTTCCATACGTTTTCGGGTCGTAAACGACATCGTTTTGATCGACCTGGGACAGATTGAATTGTATCATCATCGAGGAACTTATTTCCACGACTATATTCCGGAAACGCTAAAACACCTTTATCTAGGCGAAGTAAAATAGATTGTCGAGCTTGATGATCACGTGCTCCAAACCATTGCGATAATGCGGTACGTCCCCAGCTGTCTGGTGCAATCGTCATTAAACGAACTTGTTCTTCGTATGTACTTTGCTTGAAAAGCTCCTTCATCCCATGTAAAAGTTCATTTGATTCATCGACGCGAATTAAATCGGGATTCAGATCGTGAGCTTCATTAGCATCATTCTCTTCTAATACGTCACATAAATGCTTAAGATGTCGAGAGACATTGTCAATTTGCTCTCGGATCTTCTTGAACCGACGACTACAATAAAAAAAACAATTTGTTTCCATAAAGATAGAAAAAGAAACCTCTCTCATCACGTATTTTTTCCATATTAAGTAACTGAAAGACAGCATTGAGTTCTTCTTTTGCTGATTGTTTTGCAAAAATACTTTCTTCACGATAGGGTGAATCAATTTTCTGCATTTCATTTTCAAATGCTATATCCATAGCTTCCAAATCGAATGAATCATCTGAGACATTTGATAAAGCTTCATAACATCTTTGACACACCTTGTCACCTTCTTTCAAAATTACGGAAGCCCAATGTGGATTACACATGATTTGACGATTGACTATTTCGGCTTGCGTTGCATCAATGAACCTACGACCTTCACGATGCGTAGGCTTTGAGCCAGACCGCGTACAATGAGCATGTGATGGATGAGGACACCAACTTTGTTTTTTATATGGCATCTTTAGAAGTACTTGATGAATATATCGCAATGACAAGGGTATATTCCATGAAAAGAATTTTCAAAGTGATGAATCATTCCAACCGTTATTAGTAATCATTGGACTTGAACGTGAGAAGATCACCACAATAACTTCAATTATTATTTATTATTATGCAGATATTGTGTGACCTCTAACATAATATCAAAGCATTTCAATATAAGACGATGTCGCGAGACACCATATTGATGTAACTGCATTTCATAGAAACTAGTTACTTAGTTATATTAGTTTCATATAACTTCCTAGGAGATAGCCATCGATTCTGATTCTGAATCTGAGATCTTTAAGACAAAATGAATCAATCATCCGACGCATGACTGTTTGTCCCTATGATGCATGATGCTAATAATGTTGTAATGCTATTCAAGCAAGGTTTCTGACTCTATCTGAAAAACGGTATACAGGGTTTTGTAGAGCGCGTTTCGCTCTACAAAACCTTATATTTTAGATTCCAACAGAATGTAGCCATTTTGAAATAAAGGCGCCTACTTTTTAAGCACATTTACTTGAATGAATCATTGAAAAATATTTTTAAGTAATTTGAAACTATCCTATCTTGTAGAGCTAATTGAGCTGAACATTTTGGTATACTTTTTTTCAAAAATATATTTAGAAATAACTGCGCTAGGGCTAAAATACCGAAAAACCTAAGGTATTTTTAATAAAAAACCAGTTTTAGTGTTTTCGCTGTAAAAAGTTTTTTAACTTATGAATTTTAATTTTGTTTTATACCAAAATGATCAGCGAAACGAGCTCTACAAAACTAGATGAAAACGAAAAAAATTTGGATACTTTGTGTTTTTTTTGGTTGAGTTCCCATGGAACAACCCAGTATAGAACAATTGCGTGCGGTGATCAAAGGATCGTCGGTGCAAGCAACTGAAGATGTACTGAAGGCCACCATAGACAGTATTCAGTATCAATTGAATCTTATTGCTGAACAAACTTCTTCTGAAACGGGCTCTGATGAGACCGCTGCGACCAGTGATGCATGTGCGAATGGAGCTGCAAATGGTAAAGAGTCAAAAAATGATCACGAAAGAATGAGAACAGCGCCGATTGAATTAGAACTTGAAATTAAACAAGTAACCGTTGATTCTACAGAAAGAGAACCTAAATGGATCATATGCGCGAAAAGTCCAATACCGGCGAATATAAAATTATCGAAGAATTTAAAATTCAAAGATGATGCCTCAGTATATATCAATTACTCATCCAATTTTACTCCCAAGTTCCAAATAATAGAAACAAATAAGCGAGGTGATATGGAAATATTAGTTGAGTGTCCGGCAGCCCTCTTACCGACAATTAATCATACCATTCGAGGACGCACAGTAATCATACAAGCAGAGAAGGCTAAAGATGTATTTAAGAAAGAATATTTGAATACACGCCTTAGTGGGAAGTTCGAGATGGAAGTGCCTGTATTCGAACGTGAAGGGAAAGTAAAATATGACTTGAACAAAATTTCAAGAAAATATGAAAATGGTGTCATCGTGTTAACGGTTCCAACAGGTAAAGATAGCAAAAACGCCTTTTACTTCAAGTTTTGATCTGAATCCTAACGGTGTGATAGACTATACAAACCCAGGGCAAACAATCAGATGTTAAGATCTGATAAGATTCTGCATCTGATCTTATACGATCGTGTAAGATCCGACAAAAAATCTTACATAAAGTCTTATAATAAGATGCTCGAAAGATCTTACTACAGTGGAGGTCATAAGTCTCGCCCCACTTTTTTGTTTTGGGTGGTAGAACCCAACAGTACGACATTGTCCCAATTATTCTTTTTGTTCGATAGAAGAGCTCGAGTACTACATATATGTATGCGAATGTAATACGAAAAACTCTTGAATATGAAATATATAAAAACAGACAAACTTCAATACTAAGAAAAATACAACACAAAAAAAGACAATATGATAATGAAAATATTCGGTATACTTTCTGATTTCGGAATAGGAGTTGTTTATACAGATTTTGTAGAGCTTTTCGCAGTGTATCTTTTGAAAGAAAAATCAAATTGATATCGTTTTTCTAAGTCGAGATACATGGAAAATACAAAAGTCTTCCAAACGTTTTTGCTACATTAGATTACTTGAAAAGTAGCAGTATCATGTGTTTTTTCTTTTATTTTAAGTATAGAAGAAGTCAATCGGGATTTATTCTTAATGGTTTTTGTAGAGTTTTTCACGGTGCATCTTTTAAAATAAAAATCCAAGATTTTATTATCTAGCTGTGGAGAGATATTTTCGAAACAAACTATGTTGCGCACATATTTGAACAGGCGATATTTCGTAGTGTTTAGGATTTTGACTATAAAATCATCATTTCTCATTGAAATCCAAAATTTTTTCTCCTCAAAAGAAGCAGCAAAACACGCTCTACAAAACCTGATAAAATGAAAAGTTTTCTAAATACTTTGTGGTTTTTTGTAGTTTACTAACCATGGAGCAATCGTATGACACTAACATCACATTGTCTTTTTTTGTGTTGTATTTTTCTTAGTATCGAAGTTTGTCTGCACTGTAAAAAATATCCGTAGAATAAAAAACGGAAAAAGGGTTTATGAAAGTGCAACGCGCCACAAACCCTTTTAAAGAGTTTATTAAGGCGTTATAAACCCTTTCATAAACCCTGAAAAAAGGGATGAATATAGGGTTTATGAGTTGCAAAAACTGGCCCTGAAGGGTTTATGAAAGGGAATATAAATTTCATAAATCCTTAAAGGGTTTGCTACACGTCGCACTTTCATAAACCCCTTAGAAGTGTTGATAAAAATGCAGTACCCAAAGTTCAACCTCAGAAGACTCATTTGAAAGTGCTTATGGAGGTTATGATTGGTCGAAAAGGTTTATGAAAGGCTATGTGAGAGGGAAGATGGATCTCTTCAACCGATTCAAGGGTTTATAAAAGACTATATGAGTGGGTTGAGTGATTTCAATTATTGTGATTGTGTATGATATTTTCTTCTCCTCCTATGTGTTAACGTGATAATTCTCTTGTTTATTAGTAAAATTTTTGACGTTTCGATCGATGAAATCTACCTTCTTCAGAATAAAGTTGGAAATGAATACAGAAAAATTTGTTTTAGTAATAACTCATCCAATTGTCAATTTTTTCTTTATTTTCTTTATAAATATTACAGCACTGGTACGGAAAAGACGCTATATACTAGAACTTCTTTTGTTTGATATTTAGGTGTCCGTATCAGTACTGTAATATAATACTTACAAAGAAAACAAAGAAAAAATTGACAATTGGATGAGTCATTAGTAAAACAAATTTTTGTGTATTCATTTCCTATTTCATTCTGAAGAAGATCGATATCATTGATCGAAACGTCGATAAATTAACTAAGAAACAAGAGAATTATCAGGTTAAAGCATAAGAAGAGAAGTGAAATTTGAGAGAGAGGATAATTAAATCGCCAGAAAACAAAGCAACTTCGTAAAGGATTGTCGTTAGTGGTTTAAAACGAATACACCCAGAAAGCCTCTAAATCCGTCTATCTTACTAAGAAACTCCTTAGAATTTCATCCTAACCTCGTAAAATGCTAAAATAAAGTTATCGCATGATTCTTCCGTAATGTTATAATAATCATCTAAACTTCTGCTAAATATTCAACTGTTAGTAGTATTAAAGTAGCCCTCTTCAGGGTTATCATTGCTCGAAGATCCAGTTCCTGATCTATTTACTCTCTTCATCTATGAAATCGTACAATTGCTTCACTTACTTGCAATAAAATTTGTGTTTGACCATGTTGTTGGGTTTGATTCAAAGATAGCAAGCAAATTTCATTTATAGGGTCATTCATTTGTTTTGAAGATGGGTTTGCCAGAATTTATACGGAAAATCAGTAATTGATTAGGAGAACAGTTCTTATTGAAGACAATAATATTGTTAATGTATTGCTCCCTCTTACATTGAACACTTATTATTAATTTCACTAATTGAAAGTACTGCTTGATACAAATCAATCTTCGCATGAAAAAAGACAATCAAAATATTAAAATGAAAGGCACACTCACCTATATATAATAAAACTTCATTCAATAACCATAGCCATATTGTATTATAGATGAAGTTGGAATATCACACCTCAATAAAGAAAGTTTAGAATTAGTGTAATAAAGGCAACGTGATATTCATAAAAGATTAGTCAACATCGTTCAGATGAAGCCTCCTGTTTGAGTAAATGGGGTTCAGAGAATCGAATGCATAGCGTTAATAACAATATCTCATATTGAACCTTGCTCTTCTGAATACAAATCATGTTTCAATATAGACACTTCTGTACGTTTTACTCGGCTAGCAGCGTCCAATTGAAAATTAGGAAATAGTAGAAAACGTCCTGAATGCTCTCCTTCATAATCCAAATGTGGTATTAAAATCAAAGAAACCAAAACCTACATTAGTATCTGTACTATAATTTTAACGAGTTTTCTTAATGAAATATACATCAGGCATAAATGAAAGCAGCAAGAGTCTCCTTGAATTGTTATTATTGTTATATCGACCAGAAATGATTTTCTTAACAAAGAAATTCTGCTCAGAAATCTGACTAAATATACTGCAGTTAGGCAGAAAGAAAACGTTTATTGAAAAATATAAAACATATCCATATGTGCACAAATCTATCTAACTTATTGTCTTGAAATAAAAGAAAATGTAATTGTAATTATTGTTATATTTTAGTGTGTTACTAGCAATAACCTACATGAAAGAATCAACTCATTGAAAAACATTTAGAAATCTCAGCTCTTCTCTTCTTCATTGTTTATCTAAACGAAATCAAACNTTCTATTGAGACAAGGTAATAGTCTGATATATGAACCATATTTTTGATGCATTTTTACAAAACGAAAATGTCAGTTATAATTATAATTTAAACTTACCCTCATGATCTTGAATGGTATATGATAATTCTGCAATAAACAAACTTATAATAGCACTTCTTGCGTCAAAGTTGAATATTAATTTTAATCCACTAAAATAAAAAAAGATTAGATATTAAAAACCAACAATATATTGAAAACATTTGTTACTACTTTCCTCAGTAGAAGCGACTTCCAGTAAAATTGTAAATCACGCCTACCAAATAAATATGTTGAAAAGCACAAGCTGAACAGAACCTGAAAAATAAAGAAAAATTATACACGACTGCGATCCTAACTATCGCTGATCATCTAAGCAAACAAAAAAAATAGTAATAAAAATGCATTGAAATAAGAAAATTTTCTGAAGAATTTTCCCCTGGACACAAAAAATATGAACTAAACTATAACCTAACTTATTTGTCATCTTGTTCTACGTTTCCAGATGATCGGAAACTGAATTGGTCAAGAAAAAAGCCCGACAATGAAGTTCCTGTCTAGTT